>JBAMBR010001492.1:0-57332 GCA_037044475.1 Zaprionus obscuricornis
TGTGAAAGTTATACACATTTCAAATTCCAAAATTTATTTTTTCGCGGTTCGATTCTCGAGGCTATTTTTTTTTTTTTAAATTAATCACAATATAAGTAAATATAATAAAATTTATAATTCTTAATTATTTTACGAAAATATATTAATATTAATAAATATATAAATGTTGAAATTAACTTAAAATTTGCGAGTGCGCAGCACTAGCTATATTAATATATAAATATAAATATATGATATATCTTTGGGCACCGAGTATTATATAGTCGAGCGTACTATATTAATATTATAGGATAAACTGTTTGAGTCGGAACCGAACCACTATATAATATAACTGCCATAGAAACGATCGGCCGAAAATTGAGTTTTTTTATAAAAAGTTTTCTTCTGAGATTGCAGGGGTATGAAATCTTTGGTCTGCCGAAGATAATTTTCTTTTTTGTTATATGAAAAGTTTACTAATCTGTGTATGACATGAATGGCACGGCGAAGATAACTTTGCGTTTTTGTTTCTTTATCGATTAAACAAGAAAAAATTATTTTTCACAATTCTTTTCGGTACTCGTGTACTAAAATGATATTAAATAATATATTATATTAAATTATATAAAAATACCAACTACTATAAACTATAAAATATAGTTATTAACCGCAATTGAAATTCTGAATTTGACTTAAAGTTTTTGTTGGTCCCAAGCAAGAACATGTCGTACATGGCTCCTTTTGGACGTTACATACATCATACCCTCAGTACTCTATGTGAACTGGGTATATAAACGAGCTTACATTTTGTTTTATTATTTTTTTTGTAGGTGTGCTTGGGACGTAGTGGGCTTTAAAATTAATGTCTAGAATTTTACAACAAATTCTAAATATTTAACAAATATGTATTTATATTTTTTTTACAGTCTACCATTTGCGTAAATTAAAATGTTATGTGTTGCATTTTCTGTAAGCTAATAACGACCAGTAATATTTACAAAAGGAAAAACAACAACAACATTGGGCACATCTAAAGCTGCTGCTAACAGATGAGCCCCAACAGATGTCAATTGCTGCATTCGAAAATGCAGGGTAAGTAACCAGTGAGTCAGGGCTATAGTATTGTTTGCACGTTCTACCTAGTGGCGGGCACAGACATAGTAGGTATTCAAGATTTTCAGAGACCCTTGGTTCCTTGCATTTCCTACCATTCTCCTTGGTTAGGCCTAGTTTTTTTTTGCTTTTTTTCTCTGTGTCTTTGTACTGAGATCCTAGTGGGTTTGGGACTTGCTCGTACTTTCTTTTCTTTGTGCCTTCTTTAATCAGAACATCTACAGCTTCGATTCTTTCAATACCCTAGTAACTGAATCTCCAGAAGTTTCACCACCCTTTTCGCTTAGCATTTTTGACTTCTTTTTTGAATAAAACAAATTGTAAACACCTGGCATTTTTTGAGAGTATCATATTGAAACAGACGGACATGCTTTTTTGAATTCTCCTAATCAAGAACTTTATTGGGTCTGCCACGTCTCCTAAGGAGCGTTACAGCGTCAAATATTAAAATATCCTCTGCAAGGGTATAACAAAAAATCAAAGTTATCTTCGTGCCGAAGATGTCATCCCCTTACAGTTTTAAAAGAGTACTTTACATGCAAAAATTCAATTTTCTACCGATTGTTCTATGTTTATGATCTGATCGGGACTAAACCGGCAATAAATAATATAAATATATAATATTAAATATAATATAAATATATCATATTATAACACATAAATAAATCAAATTGAATTTAATTTTTTTTGTACAACTTAAAAAGACTTTGTTTAACAATGCAATAAATAAATCAATAACAGATTTCAAATTTGCATGTCTCCGTTTTACAACACAAACTAGTTTCGCAGTTTTAAAGATGAATATTAGACGTAGCTATACTTAAATATATTACTATTAAATGTATTGAATATTTAATTTAATATTTTTATATATTTTCTTTTTATTATAAATAATAAATACAATTAATATTTTCCAAACTTAAGACCCATGCAGCTACTTCTTAAAGAAATCTATATTAAGTGTAAATTTGTAATTTATCCTTAATTATTTAATAATAATAATAATTAAATATTTTATGAATATTCATGCAGCAGAATTAACACAAAAATCTTGAGAGCATAATTGTGGTTAGATTTAGGTTAACCGTTTATATTATCAATTATATCAAAAATAGAAAATATATTTCAGTGAAATTTTAGTGATTATACTAGTAGAATTAATCTCTTACTATTATTAAAATCATATTAAATTTATTAGTTAATAAAATTTATTAATTAATTATAAGTTAATTGAAAAATTATTTTAAATCTGATTAATCGTGTTGAAGAAATATCGTTGAGCATAAGTTACACTTTTATTAGACAAACTTGGCATAACGTTTAATAAAGTGTTTTTTGTTTTTCTTATCAATTTTTAAAAGAGTAAATTCAATTCAACTTCCACTTTTCATGAACGAAACTTATATTATAATAAATAAATAATTGATTTACAAATGTTTCGATATGTACACCGTCATGATTATAGGTTTTCATTCGGTACTTATTGGGAAAAGTGAATTTTTATACCCTTGCGTAGAGAGGAGAATCAAAATATTAATTTTCCCTATGTCCATAAGCTGTATAAGAATCGGAAACGGATCGGATCATTATACTATAATCACTATATTCGTCTCATAAAAATTTGGTCTAAATTGGACCACTATATCATAAAACTGGCATAGAAACAATTTACCGATAACTGAGTTTTTGTATGAAAAGTTCTCTTTCAAGAAGAAGATTACCTTGCTTTCTGGAATTATTTTTTGGGTGAATAAATTTCTTCAAAATGATTAATTGAATAAAATAGACTGTATCCATACGTGATACCTGATTGTGTCATGTCCGTCTGTGCGTCCGTTTCATCACTTGGATTTCGAGAACTATACGACTAAACTAAGCTATATTTATTTCTGAATAATGTGCAGTTTATTATTGAAATAAAACAAAATAATATAGGCAAAATAAAATTGATTTAAATTATCAATAGTGATTTCTCAATATCTAACAATGGTAAATATTACAAAAGAAATATAAAATAAAGTTTTTACTTTACAATATACTAAAGCTTAAATGGGTAAAAAGATTTTTGAAATTAATGGAAATATTATGTGATGATTAAGAAATCATTCGTAGTTTTAATATTACTTTCCCGTGGTAAAAAGCTACTGAATCCACGCAATGAATGTTGTTTATTTTCAATGTATAATTTCACTTTTCTTCGATGTCCATGCAAAAATGAAAGTGAGAGAAACATATGGTAAAAAAAATAGAGACAAAGTGAGCATTCCATAATAGATTGAGTTACAAGAGCAAATCGTTTATAGGCAACGACCCATCACAGAGACCACGCTGATGAATTTAGCCTACTTTCACTTTCCACATTTTTACTAAATCTTACGTTTAATAAATTTGTTGGGGCTCTATTTACTATTTACCCGTTTTTTTCAAGCACAGAGTCACTGCCTGAAGAAATAAGTAAGAAAGAGTATTTGATAGTAAGATACTAGGTAGGCGTGTGGAAAGCTGATGGAAGTAACAGTAAAAATGTAATTGCATAACTTACATCTTGCCATCCGATCTGGTCGAATCTTCTAGCGTTGTCAAATAAGATTTGAGTGCCGTAATAAAGAAAATTTAAATGCACAAAATGTTCATTAATTGTCTATATTAATCCTTTTTAATCGTGTTTCAACATTTTTTAATAGAGAGACAAAGTCCAAACGACTCGACTGAGCAATAATATGTCCCGGGTATGAAAAACTGTTTCATAACTCATAGCGAGCTAATCAACTCGGGGAAATACACTCATTAGTTGTCATAAAAAAACAGGATGTCAAGTTTATCTTCGACGTTAGGAGATAACTTTTCATACACAAACTCAATTTTCAGCAGGTTGTTTCTACGGCAGCTATATGAAATAGTGTTCCGACTTAAACCAAATTTATATGAGACGTGGAAGCTTCAGACGGATAGCTTAAAAAAAAAAAACAAAGAAAAAACACAATTTTCGTCCGATCGTTTCTATGGCAGCTATGTGAATTATGGTAAAAGTAATTATTTAAATTTTTTTTCATTCTTTTTTTTTCGATTTTTTAGTTAAAAAATTTTTTTTTTTTTAAAACCATGTTCTTGGACATTGCTTCACTTATAATACCGTTCTTTTAACATCGACTGTTTAACGGGTAGTGAATTAGCACCAGTTGTTAAATTTATTGGTAAGCGCACGCTTCGCTTAATCCAGTTCCGAGAAAGAAATAAAAATATCCAACAATGCATAATTATTTGTACAAAAATATGTACAATTGAAGACAGGCAATGAAGACATACATATCTGTACTTCCTATTTTTATACCCTCTACCCATTGATTTAAGATAAGATTTGTTAATTCGCTCAACTATGTATATTTCCAATCTATTCTGCATATATTTAGATTTAGTCGCAGGAGTTTGAGGGCTGCTGTGCTATAAAGAGTACAATAACTTTATGATATTCAGTATACATTTTTACTCAGGATTAATTCTAATTTTTTTTATAAACCTTTGAGGTGTAGATCAAATTCTCCATAGAATCATCCTAATGGCAAAAATTAAACGGCATTCGTTAGAGGAAAAGTTCCTCGAGTAATGCTGTCGAGTTTTTATTTGTCGTAGATTTTTTAATAGCTGTCGATATAAGGCAAATTTCAATTTTTAGATGGAATTCTAAAATGAAATTCTACAAATTATAATTTAAAGTTTTGCATGTCTTAATTCGAACATATCAGTAGTTACAGAAAAGAGAAAAATTCTACCCATTTTCAACTACCCAAAACTTTAATTTTTCTCCGATCGAAGTAAATTTTACACTATATTTTTGAGATGCTCAGAAATCCGCCTCATTTAAAAAAAAAAAAAAAATATGATTAAATTGTGAAACCTTGTTTCATATTATGTCTTAAGATAGACCAAACTTGGTACACATAGTTTTCTTATTAAACTTTTTATTTGTTAAATTATCATATATTGAGAATGGCATTGACTAATCGATGTCTGCCAAGTTTTGTTTCCATTGGACCACTATGTTTTATAGCTTATAGATTTCAATCGGTCAAAGATAAAATTTCGCTGCCGATTGTCAGATTGTTGCCTTCGACTAGTAGAATACTACGTTTTGCTTATTTGTGCCCCTGTCCTTTTTTTGTTTTAAAACTATAAGCTTACTTATTAAAAAGGTACATTTTGCTTGCACGAAATAAATTGCGAGCCACTATTAATACAAATATTCTCACTCTCTCAGTATTTCGTTCGACTGCTCAGCACAAATGCATTCTTTACTCCAGTACCAATTTACTCTATTCAACACTTAGCTTGTATTAACTTACGAACCGAACAGTCTGTTTCAATTATTCCAAACTGTTCCGCGAGAACGTTTCTTAGTGCTACTATAAAAATTGCGACGCAATTGTGGCGCTGAACTGTACAGTGGAGGACATTGACATTTCGCATTTTTGTTTCGTTAGCATTTTTCGTTTCACACAGTCGGCTAGCTACTATACCAATACAATGTGTTGGAAAGAAACAACTTTTAGCGCTTTTCTGTGTAGATACATAAGTATGAATGTATAAACATATTTATTGTTTCTTGTTTCGTCTGTGCCTTGTTTCTACTAGTTTTCATGGTTTTTATGTTCGCACTTTTAAGTTCTTGTCAGATTATGCAGAAATTACTAATGACTTAACATTTTTAACTTATTTATCTAGGATACCTAAATCAGGTATTTTCGTAGCTTTTAACTTTTGAGCAATAATGTCTAAGATGGCTATATTTTTCTACCATATTTCATTGACGTCTTTCTCAAATTTAAATCCCACAAGTTTTATCAACAAACATTTATTTATACAAAGACTTAATCGTTTCTATAGTACTGAATGATATGCATAGATAGTAGCTTGATCCTGTTCATTTTAATTTACATACAGTGGCTCACAGCTTATTTCGTGCAGTTGAATAACAAAACTTTAAGTCGATATTGCGGCTAATCTAATAAAGATAATACAAAAATGAAAACGCAATATTTAAAGTAGATACAATAGCATATTTAATGAACTAAAAACGATTTTCTCAATCATAAAAATAATAACAAAATATAACAAAAACAAAATGTACAAGCTTTTTTCATGCCGCAGCTTATTTCGTGCAGTTCATTTGGATTAACTTATTATCCTTAAAAAAGTTATACTATTTTATGTGCCCTCCTTTCTGCTTCTTGACAGCTTTCTGACGATTTTCCAATCGACGCAACTAATTTTTTGGTCGTTTCCACTGGTATTTTTGCCATTCTTCTAGTAGAGCATTCTTTAAGTCGTTTTTATTCGAAATTTGTCTTTTTCGAATAGCCTGGTCCAATATTTCCCATAAATTTTCGATGACATTTAAGTCTGGAGACTGTGCTGGTGTAATGTCTTGGTAGAATCGAAAACGATCGCGTATGCCCAGCAACTCTATATAAAAATGTATGCTTTGAAGTAAAAATTGAACACATTAATAAAAACATATCAAACAAAAAGAGAAAAAAAATGACAATCGAAAAAGACTTGAACGTGAGCAAAACAAAATTCATGACCCAGTTTTTCAAATATTTTTTCTTTCAACCATGACCCACTTTATTATTTGTAATAATTATTGAGCGCGAGAGACCGTGTGGCTCTAGAAGAGAAGCAGACAAATTAAGTAGAGGGAAAGTGATAACCCAAAAGAGCGGGAGCAGAGCGCGCTAAAATGTATAAAGCAGCAATAAAAGAAAAAATTAGTTAACTTTCACATACCTAACGTTTCATCAGCGTTTTCTAGTTTAATACAAATTATGTTTCAAACACAGATTCAATTTTCAACCGATCGTTTTTACATCGGCTACCTGTATAGCAGTTGACGGACTTGACTATACTATTAAACTGTAAAAAAACCGATTCTCACTAAATCGGCCAAATATTTATATTTTATATTTATATTTCCATATTAATAGGGTTAAAAACTTTGTGCAAATTAATTGCTGTTTTAAAATATTACACTTTTATTTTATTTTATACTTAAAGTTGTAATATTACACTAACTCTATCTCAAGCGGTCGACAGTGGGCTTTAAGAATTTTATCATATATACGAAAACCTTTCGCGCAATCTGACCAGAATAATAAAAGTCTTCGCCTTAAAATGCAGTTGTAAAAAATTGCGAAATTGCAGTGTCTTATACTCTTCATCGAAAGAGATACCCTTTCTTTGTCTTTTGACCTTAAGCGCTTCAGTAGGTCGTGATTTGTATATCTCAACAGCAATAGTCTGTAAATATAAGCAAACATTCGTTGCAAATGACTGAAGTTTTGGTACTTGCAATTTCATGACAAATTAGAGTTCATAGTTACTAAACGTTTATTACGACGACGTTCATTATGAGCTCTTGCTCACTGCTTACAAATAAAAGTATGCCTAGCTCGGCACAGTTCTGAAGCTATTAATTGCAATTGAGAGCACTCACAAGAAAGCAAGTCTGCTGTGTCAATCATATTATTCCTTTTGTATACTCCTGAATTTGCGCGACTTGGTTTTATAAAAATATTTTAAATTTTCATGGCTGTTGGCTTATCGAGGAAAGCATTTTACGCTATTAGAAAGTTCTTAGTCCTTGAACCTTTGTTAACATTCTTGAAGTCAAAAATTGCTGTAACGTGCCTTTCAAAATGTAACAACGTATCGAATGTAGTAATTAATAATTTATTATCGAATAATTCACCATTACAACCTCATTTGGATGATTAAGTTAATTTTGAAAATAGTAATAACTATTGCATGCAGTAAAAAAGTCAGAACGTACGGAATCGGGATGACTTCATAATAATTTAATACTTTTTGTTTGTTCCGCTATTGAGTTGATTTTAGTGACAACTTACACATTTTTGGCTAATTGGATACATATCGAACTACCATATCACATAGCTGCCATAGAAACAATAGTTTTTGCATAAGTTATTGTTTATTATTAGATTTGACCTTAACATATTGAATAAAATATAACTGTATTTATGCTATGTACCGAACAAAAAATTCTGATGAAACAGCTAGCACTACACTCTCGCTCTCTGTCGCCCACACTCGATCGAGGTTGCCTTCGGGGAGTATAGTAGTGGCTGTGGTTTAAAAACCTAACCGCTAGGTGGAACGAAAGTTTCCGCGTAAATGGTTGGGCTTAATCAACAATCAGTCGGGGGAAGGTTCAGATAGGTATACCTCTTAAGCAAGGGGTTTATTCTGTACTTCTCAGCAAAGTCAGAATGAAAATTGCTACTGGCAGGATACTAGTACGATGATGAATTCGATTAAAACAGATGAGTATATCTCGATCTATCGCAAATGAAGATTTCGATGAACAGAGGAACGTATTCCAAAGGGGCGATGGTGAACGCATAAATACACCTCATGTGCAATGATCCACCGTGAGATTAAGCCAACATGGCAGGAGTTCACGTTAAACCACCAAGGGTTCTAATACGCTTTTTTTTTTACCCATTTTCAATGGTGGGTGGGTACAGGGTATAAAAAAAGATGCAACAAAAAGTGTTGCCATTCGCCCCATATATTTATAATAAATAATCAAAAGGTATAATAAGTAAGTTTTCAATGGTTAATATAGTCAACCGTCTTAACAATAAAACGTGTAAATATATATTTTTGAATTAACATCTTTCAATAATTGTGTATTAGATGCGATATGTTATAACTTACAGTACTTGTAAATATATTTTCTTGAGCCGGGTATTTAAACATTATTGAAAAGTGAATTGATATAAAAACTGTCCATTGATTTGAAATACATTTTTTTCACTTATGTTACAGGCTTAGCCCAGGAGATTTACCAGAAAATTGGGGCTCAAGTTCATCAACAAAAAACGGGGTTGCCGCGGAAGCAACAACCAACAACGAGCAGAAAAGCATTAATAGAAGCAACAGCGCAATTTGCAATCTGCCGCGATCATCTCCGACCGGTGCGACCGCTGCAGTAACGATTTCTGTTGCTGAGGGTACTTTGGCAACTGGTCTAGGCTCGGTTCTGGCACCGGTAACTCATCACCATCACGGATTGTCCAACACACCGCAGCGTCGTGCGACGGCTGCCTGTGAAGGCCGTGGAGCTGCCGTACCCTCACAAGCAGTCGTTTCAGTAGCTAACAATTTGCTTACCCTACAGCAACAACTTGTCTACCAGCAGGAGCAGCAACATTCACACCATTCCCATCATAGCAAGCCAATAATATCCGTTTCAACGACACATATTGCAGTTGCGCTTCATCGTTCAGCCGACATTATGAACGCAGTGGCATCGCAAATCCCTGCTGGCTCTGCGATGGCGACACGTAAGATTCGACGAAAAACGGATAATAAAGTTAATTTGGTAAATAGATTCAAAATCTCAGGTTATATATTATAATAATACATATATATACAGCCATGGATACATGGATACATAAATAGCACAAATTATGTGCGAGCGATGATTTTAATGGTGTTTCACATCGTATTTTCAAAATTTAGACTTCAAACACAATCAAACATTTTACAGTCATCACTTTTAGATTGGTTTTTATCTTCGTTTTCTTGGAAAGCTACAATTTGGCTTGGTAACAGAAATAGCACATTTTGTTTAAATGAACGATAATATCGATCAAAAAACTTTTTTTTTTGGGTTTTTAAGGATTAAAAAAAATTGTATACAATTCTTATAAATAAGTAAATACAAGTCCAACCTATTTGTTTGAGTAATAAAATCATATGCAAGGGCATACCAGATGGATCAAAGTGCCTATAGGCTTATAGTGCATAAGGACACTTTTAAGTCGTATCTTCTATTTACACTAGAAACGGGTATTAATGTCTTCAGGAAACTAGTATCTACAAGACTAAACGAACTTTGGCTTCTTGAAAGCATCAACAGGAAAATGCCACACCTGGCAACATAAAATATTCCAAAATACAGGCGATGATCTCATAAAGCGATCTCAGTGGGGAAAAATTATGGATTTTATGGATTATCCTGGTGTAAAGTTTAAAAAACTAAAATAAATGTATAAGGACTCGATTGCAGATTTGTCTTTTGTTTTTGAAAACGACCAATGAAGATAGTGAAGCACTATGGAGGATGTTTCAAGTATTGTGCCTTCGATGCATGGTAATGTTTCGATTTCAACAAATATATGATCATCTTAATATAACGAAATGTTTTTAAAAATATGACCGTAAACTGTATACTCACGTTAGACAACGGCAGAACACGCACATGCAAAGTCGCTTTGAAGTGGCTTAAGAACGATTTTAATGTTATTTTGTGGTTGCTAGCTCTAAGTACTGACATCAATCACCTGGAATATCTTTGTAAGAATGTTAAAAAATTTTTGTGATGTGTCATATTTTCAAGAAACTAGAAACTTCATTCTGCAAGAAAGGAGTCAGCAGGAAGGAGAAAGTATGGATGAAAAATATAATACTATTATTGGAAATCGGGGATATTTAATCGAATACTAAATTTCTGAATCAAAATTATTATTCTTAAACTCATTTTCTTAGAATAATTAGCAAAATCAAAGCTTAAAAATACAATTTGTGCTATTTATGTATCCTTAGCTTTAGATATCCAAAACCGAAGATTGGCTATCTAAAAATCATATGGTAAATATATTAATTTATTTGAAGATTTCGGTTTTTGTGTTGCTTGTTCTATCAGAATTATATCACTTTGACCATAAAGAGTCTGAGTTGTATACGGATTTTTTTGTGTGAAGGTCTGATGGGAAACTTATAAAGAACGACACTAGCGTGCTTATTTGAGTACCTTGAGAAACTTTGTATACATACTCCCTATGGCCATAGACTCTAGATAAGTCGGAACCAGCCGGATCGGGCCACTATATGAAATAAATGCAACGATCGGTGTTAATTATTCTTGTTTGTTAAGCTATTGTTAAGGCTGAAACTTACACGATTAAAGGAACGATCGTCGAAAATGAAACTTTTGTATAAAGATAACCTTGCTTTTTTTGCTTCATAAGAGTTTAAATTCGTTGTTTAGAATTTTAAGTTAAAGTATAGTTTTGCTAAGTGGTTTTCTTTATGTTAAAGTTAAGTTTTCTTCTAATAAAAGGACGAAGGAATTAAAAAACTATTAACTCATAAATAAATTACAATATTTACTATTTGTTTACATGATACATGTTAGTTCTGATCTAAAAAAATAGTAAATATTATATATATATTTGTAAACTCTTCACAGCCGCAATCACAAATAAACAAATGCAACAATGAAAAGCGTCGAAGAGAAATGGAAAACAATTATATTGAGCAGCTTTCAGAGTTCTTGCAACTTAATAAGCGTGGCGACATGACTTCAACAAAACCAGATAAAGCAGCAATATTAAATCAAGTAGTTCGAACGGTAAGTAACGATGCTCCTTGTAAAACTTAAGACTGATAGAAACTGATACAAAGAAGCTACAGACAAGCAATACTGTGCAAAAATATTCATGTTCTTCTGGAGTTTGCATTACTTTCAAAGTTTAAATTATTTTTAATTCTAAGTTAATTGAGGTTTTTGTTTAACCTTTATTTTAAAGAGATAGCTATTTTATTATAAGGATTATTTATTTTTAATTAGAACACAAAATTTTGCGTCAATTAAATAGATCTCATTTTCTCCCGCCTACGTATAGCATTGGCAAACTCAAACTTTAAAAGTATTCTGTAATGTTTACCACATTTGAGTATTTATAAGTGTAAAATCTGTAAAAGTGCATTGTGATATTACAATGGTTATCAAAAATATGTATATATACATACATTGAAAATGGTAAAAAGGGATATTAAGTTTGTGCAAATGCGTAACGGGCAGAAGTAGGCGTGACAGACCCCATAAAGTATATATATTCTGACTCAGGATCAATAGCCGATTCGTTTTGGCCATGTCCGTCTGTCTGTCCGTCTGTCTGTTTGAACGCAAAGAACTTCTAAACTATAAGATTTAGATACAACAAATGTGGTATGTAGGTACCTATTTAGCGTACTATGATCGATATTTCAAACTTTGGATACCAAGCCCCGTTCTCATGTCTCAAGTTCTACAAACTTGGAAGGGAACATTTAAGCATCAATATAAAACAGTCCTCAAAAAATGGTATCGATTGATTAAGAAATAAAAAAGTTATCCAACAATTCATTTTCACGATTAAACCAGTTGGGCGGCTGATCTTTAGCTGTCAACGCAATGCTTTCATATGCGTATGTGTAAGAACACACATGCAAACGCAAGAGCAGGTCAGTATGAGTCAGCGATGCGAGTGCGAGCGAGAGAGCGTAGATCGAGCTGTTTCATCAGAATTTTTTTTTCGGTACATAGTATGTGTACAGTTATATTTTATTTAAGGGTGCTCGGTATTTTACTGGCGGGTGCACACGATTGTAGCCTTCCCTACTTGTTTGGATTGAAATCCTTTTTTCAATGGCAAATGATGACAAGTATAAAAAAATTCTATTATCGCAATAAAGATTGGATTAACAAAGTATTTTATATTTCTAGTATCGACAATTGGGTATTATTATTATGAACCGACTTGTTAGTCACAGCCAAGTATCGATTGCCGGCTAGATATCGGCTATACCCAGCGATGAGTAAGACCTCGATATTTGGCGGCTCGGTTAACAACCATTGACATATGGTAGGGATTAGAAAGTGCTTCGGCGCCAACGTAGGCCATCGCCCACACCCTGAGATTAGAAGTCTCATGCTCTACTGACTGAGCTAGCCGGGCTATGATAGCTTCCCTCCTTATTGTTTCAGGTTTTTGGCATGGAATACTCCTAGCGGATTACCTTGCAAGGACTCCAACTCATAGATACTCATCCCTACCGGCCTTATTATGCGGCCTTATTATGCGGACTTCGTGTATTTTCGGCAGAACTTTGAATTAATATTTCTGCTAAAAATCACTCAGTATGAACTTTCGCTTAAAAACCTCTTGTGGATAGGATGGGTCGTGCCTTCGTATTATATTTTGCCTCTGCCTTCTCATATGCCTTGTGTAGTGACTCTTGGATTTTCGCCTTATACACCCTTTGTCGGTCTGAACGGATTAATAGGGCGATCAAGCAGTCATCTAGGGCTCTTAGCTTTCTCGACAGCAAGTAGTCACTCCCGTTTAAAAACATATTCTGGCCAAACATCGCAAAGTATGGTGACACTCCGGTGCTCGAATGTACTGCACTACACAACGCAGATTGGATCTCGGGTAGCCTCTCGTCCCATATCGTCTGATCCAAATTCAGGTGCGCCCGGATTACGGCCAAGACGGACTGGTTTACTCGTTCGGATGCGTTGGCTTGCGGCGAGAAGTTTGCGTTCCTCTGGTGTTTTATGCCGTAATGTTGCAGTAGGTCTGCAAATTCCTGTGATGTGAATTGTTTCCCGTTATATACGGAATACTTTTTGCACGACGATCTGTGATCACTTCCTTGCCATTCAACGGCCTAGTTACCGGGGTTGTGTGCTTCGTCTCCTTACAGGTGTCGCACCTTCGCACGTATTCTCGGACTTGTACCGTAATTCCTGGCCAATAATAGAATTGCCTTAGGCGTGCCAGTGTTTTCGTATCTCCACCATGCATCCGTTTTTCCCCTTCGTGCGCCTGCTGAATTAACGTGTTTGTGATGGCCTCGGGGATCCACAATTTCCACTGGAATTCCTCACTGTCTTCGCTGTCAAACTGAGTCCGTTTGAATATGAGTCCTTCCTCGACCATGAGGTCTGGGAAACGTTCTCGGTTCTCCCGTATTACTTCTAGCCGTTCCACGTACTCCTCGCTTCCAAATGCCGTGGTCTCGAATTCGAATAGATTTAGTTCGTCTACTTCAAAACGGCCTTGATTACATGTCGGCCACAACGTTGTCCTTTCCCTTCCAGTGCTCTATTGTAAATTGGAAGGATTGGAGAGCCAATGACTACCTCGCATGTCTCCCGCTCATGTCCTTCAGCGTTCTCAGCCACTGTAGACTGGCGTGGTCCGTGATGACATCATTTCTACATACGGTCTAAACCTTTCGACGGCCTTCACTGCTGCTAGACATTCTTTTTCCGTCACGCTGTAGTTAAGCTGTGCTCCTCAGAGCTTCGCGGAATAGAATGCTATGGGCCTCTCTAATGCTTCTGCGTCTTTCTGGAATAGCACCGCACCGATACCTAAATGACTCGCATCGCACTGTATGAAGTAGGGGCGCTGAAAATACGGATGAACCAGTACTGGGGTACATGTAAGGGCTTGTCTTAGTGCGTGGATCGCCTCTTCATCTTGAATTTACCCTTTTCTTACAGACAGTCCGCCAATGGTGCTGAAAGTACTGAGAAATTTCGCACAAGCCTTCTGTACCAGCCCGCTGTACCTAAGAAACTCCTTAGTTGTCTTACGTTCTTCGGTACTGGAAGTTGGAGGATTCCCTGCACCTTTTCTGGGTCTGTTTACAGGGATCCACCACCGATAACATAACCCAGATATCTCAGGTACTTGAAGCAGAAATTCGACTTCTTGAGTCCGATTGTCAGGTTCGCCAGTCTCAGGCACTTCGCCACTTCGGACAGTAGATCTATATGCTCCTCACATGTCCTGGATATGATCAAATCATCTAGGTACACGAAGACCTTGATCCTCAATTTTTGTGGTAAAACGCGATCCATCAAGCGGCACAGTCTCTGAGCGGCTTCCTGGGATGGTGAATGCCGTATATTCCTGACTCTTCTGCTCCAGTTCGATCTGCCAAAATGCAGGCTTCAGATCCACGCTACTAATGTATACAGTGTCATCAACTCGGCTCAATATGGATTCAATGTTTTGTAGGGGGTACGCGTCCTTCACCGTGACCTCATTTAGTTTTCGGGCATCTAAGCATAGTCTGTTTTTCCCGGGTTTCCGTACCAATATCATCCTATTGCTCCATGGACTCTCACTTGCTTCTATTACTCCCAGTCGAAGCATTTCGTCTACTTCCGCGTACAGTAGCTGTTGTACTGCTGGAGAAACAGGATAAAGTCGTTCTTTTACTAGCACGGTTCCATCTACGAGTTGGATCGTATGCTGTTCCAAATGCGTCTTTCCTAGTCCTTCCCGTATGACCTGAACTGGCTCATCACCGCATTTAACTTTTTTTCTTGGGATGTGTTCAGTATATGCAGTTCCATGGGTTCACTCTTGGTCATGAATTCGGACTCTATATGGTTCAAGGCTTCTACTCCGACGACATTAGGCGCAAGCCCGAGCTTCCTCCAAAAATCGATACCCAAATACAGGGATTGCTGGAGCGACGGACATATATACAGTGTTAGGGACCTCGACTTGTTGCCGTATTCAATGGCCGTCTTTATTTTTCCGACTATGGAATGGGTAGTACCGCCCGCTGCCTGTACTGTCGTAGGTGAAGGGGTCATTGATAAGCCTAGCTTGCGTATCAATTCCATGCTGTTTTTCCCAGGAGACTCACCGAATCCCCAGTATCCAATAGCCCCTCCACGCATTGTCCTTTTATTTGGATCTCTGCAAAGGCGCGTCGGTCATCCTTGATTGCTACCTTCACGGAGGCACACACTCGTCGACGCTCTTTCCCGATGTCGTCTTTTAGCTCGTTGCACTCGTTCCGTTATTTCTGAATATTGATTTTCGGCTAGGTCGCTATTGAAAATACGAGCCCTGGCCTTGTCATAGGCTGTATGACGTTCTTCCATAGAATTCCGCGATGACCACTTGGGTTCATTTATTCTTATTTTATTTGCTTTCAATATACTATGACTTAATCTACCAATGTTCTTAAATTTATCTATGTCTAATATATACTTATAGGAATTTTTCAATTGTGAGTTTATGTTGCAGGGCATGACTCCTGCGATTGCATCCTGCCCTGCCGGTTGTTTCCCGGTTGACACTTTGGGCATTTAGGTGCCACAACATCTGGGAGGCCGCACCGGTAACAAAAAATTTTACGCACCAGGGATTCGGATTCCCAAAAAGTGTGTCCGTGTATTCCACAATTCCAGCACGTCTTTTCGGTGTTCCCTGTACACGACCGGTACATTGCATCGACTACCTCGATTGGGGGCTCTTTCATTTCCACTTCCGGTGGCAGAATCGCCACTTCGTTGATTTGCGGTGATGCTGTCCTTTATGTTTACTTTAACCACACGGATCAAGTCGTGTTCCGGGAATTGGGTTTCTAATCTGGATTTGAGGGCCAACATTTTCATTAAATAATCGTCGATGCTTTCTCCAGTTCGTTGTCGACGCTCCCGCAGCTCCTGTTCTTGCTCGAAGCACGTCTTTCGTGTTTGGAAGTGCTTCTCTAGGGAGTATCTCAAGTTTGCCCAATTCATCACTTCCCCACTTTTCGCCTGCATCCAGAACCAGTCTTTGGCTCGTCCGTCAATCAGTAAGTGGAAGTCTCTGATGACATCCGGCCATGGCATCTGGTACGCCCTTTGCATGTGTACCATTTCCGATGTTTCCTGGACTCCGCTTGCTCTCTCTGCTCGGCTTCTAACGTTCTATTATCGATCCACTGTCTTGGGTGGTTCGAACCTGTCTCCACCGCTGGCTCCGAGAACGGTATGGGTCTTTCTGGCTCTAGGTGAGGCTTCACTTGTGCTTCATCACGCTGTTTGGCCTCTCTTGTCACCGCCTGTATTTCGAGCATAAACGCCATCATTTCTCGCCGGACCTCTGCTTGGAACTCCAACAACTGCGAAGATGCCGCGGCTCTATATGTCTCGTGTGACTGCAACAAAGCCACGTTGATTGCCGATTTAATCTCATCTCGGACCATGACTGAAGGATGTAAATCTGTTACTCGCTCAGTTCCTTGCATGGTTGTCATCGATCGTGTGGTGGGTCTCATGTCATATAAGTCCCTCATCCGCAAGTAATCGAGACTCCGCTTTGCCTTACGCTCAACTGCTTGCTTGTCTTGCTCTATAAAGCTCATGTTATTTCCTCTTCGCATTAATTGCTCGACCTCTCTATATTTGCTAACTAATTTAATAATATTTTGTTTCTTTGCTGTTCCCTTCTTCCTCACCATATATATTTTTATTTTTTCTTTCTTATTAATAATATAACAACAACAATATTAGCTGCTTTGATTACCTTAATAAATCATACACTAACGAGTTATGTTGGTCTTATTTCCTATAATATCTATATTGTTAATTTATATAATTAAATAAGAAAATATTCCTAACAATAACTTTTATTTGTTAACAATTCCACAAAAAAAAAATAGAACCTTCTTTATGACCTAATAATTGATATTGTGCAATAACTGCTAAAGTGTTATACTCGTGGGAATTGAAAACACGTTAAACAATACAAAGTTTCCTGTACTATATTCATAATTTTGGGTGAGATGAATGAGTGTGATCATGGGTATTTGTCGGTTATCATTTTGTCGCTCCTGCCTCCCAGGAAATTCGGCTTCTTGAATGATATGAGAACTTGGACGTTACGCCAACTGGACAACAAACATAGAAGCTGTTATCGCTACCTACTTGGACCACAGTCTGCGACGCGGCCAAAGTTCTTTTATTTTATACTAAAACAGATACTAAAAAAACAAAAATATATGGACTTCATAAGATATAGTAGCGGCAACGCAGTCTTGGACAAATTGTTTTCATGCTGGGACCAGCCCTATGTCTTACTACTAGCTGTTGTCATTCCTACTATTTTACAACTATGCAAGCTACGGCCGTGGCAGCGTCAGGTGAGACTTGAGGGTCCTCCCTGCGGTCCAATCAAAGTCGTTTCTTGATATTGCATTATGAATAGTAGATTGACTCAAAATTCTTATTATCTCTAAATTTAAATTCGCCCCCTGTTTACGATGGAGTCCTTATCCTCATAATTTTCCATTGGGTGCCATTTGTTATGAACCGACTTGTCAGGCACAGCCAAGTATCGATTGCCGGCTAGCTATCGGCTATACCCAGGGATGAGTAAGACCTCGATATTTGGCGGGTAGGTTAACAAAATATTTATATTATGGATTCATACTCAGACTTGTTTCTCAGAACACCTACACGGACAATACACTAGCAAGGATTAGATGGACAGATGTTTTTCCATCTTGCGAGGCCCACCCATCCATTTGTCGGCTTGATACTTTATTCCGATACCCTATCCAGACTTTTCCCCCTTTCACCGTCCACTCATCTCACCCTAAATAATAACTTAACAATTCATTTTTAATTTACAAAAATACATTTAATTAACAGAAATTGGCCTAACATAAACTACTAACATTATGACCTATTATAAGCAATGAAAATTTTTACAGACATGCACTCACGCTTGTATCGTAAGTGGTTGATGCGTGAATGGTATTATTGTATTCGTTGTTGATAATACCACCACTGTTATTGTTGCTGTGACTGTTGTTGCGTCGTGGTTGTGCCTCAAACTGCTGTCGCTGCTGTTGCTGCTGTTGTTGCTTTCGTTGATGTTGTTGCCTGCAACTGCTGTTGTCGGTGCTGTTTTTTAACAGCCGGTGTCACTGTTGTTGCCACTGTAGCTGCTATCACAGCTGTTACTGTTGTTGCCACTGATGTTAATTTATAATATATTATCTATTATAATTTTCTGGCCGTCGCAGAGCGTCTCCTTATTTTCTGCTGGTCATCCAACAACTCTCTTCCTCTTCTTTTCTTTTTTCCTCCTTCTTTGCTTTCTTCCTGAAATCGATTCACCTCCTTCTTTTCTTATCGATTGTAAGGGCTACCGTAACATATTACCAAATATTCATACTTAACCTAAAATGATAAATATAGGGAGAATTATAGAAACCCAAATACTGGTAATGACTTAAAACAAAGGAGCACAGAATATTGCCAAAACACTTTGAATTTACCACCAAACCATTTTGTTAGTTCATAAATCACGCAAAACTAATCTACTTGGACCGACAAAATCACAACAATGATTACTTCTTATCGATTGTGTTCCGGGAGATATTGTTCATATATGAAAATAATCACAATTTTTCATTATTGCATCAATTTTTACCAATAGGCTGACATTGATCCAAAGCTCTAAACATAACACTGCCTGATCAATGTTTCACTGTCCCAGCTGCTGCTGATAAGTGGAATATACAGTGGTGAACTAAATTATTGGCACAGTAAGCATGTTCAACTTTAAGACTGATTTCCCGCTAATTTATTGAACTTTTATTATAAAAAAAAATTGCATGATAAGAATGAAAAGAGACGAGCTGATTTCAGTTTTGATTATTATAATATATTTTATATTGAATTTTTTAAAATTAAAAAACATAAAAAATAAGTAAATTTGGCTGAACAAAATTATTGACACAGTTGGCTTCTAGCCTATTTAAAAACTAAAACTAATAGATTAAACTAAAAATTAATATTTTATTGGCAACCTCTTTTGTTTGACTACGGCTTGGAGACATCTGGGCATTGATCAAACCAATTTTGTTGTTGTTTTGGTGCCAATATTGGCCCATTCTTCCATTAGCGCGACCTGCAGTTACAACCTCGTTGAAATAGGCCGTTTTTATGCGCCTGTCCAGCTCCACCCACAAATGCTCGATGGGGTTAAGATCTGGGGACTGGGGCGGATCCGGCAAAGTATGTTTTACATTGTATGCAAGCCACATGCGCACATCTGAAGTGTGCTTCGGATCTTTGTCATGCTGAAAACTGAACGAAGCCGGCAATTTCAACTTTTCTGCACTCTTTTTAAGGTTTGCCTTCAGTTTATCCATGTAATTCTTGTTGTCTATTATGCCGTCAATGAATACCAGATCGCCAACACCTGCAGCAGACATGCATCCCCATACTATTAGTCCACCACCACCATGCTTCACTGTCACTGCCAGGTTTTATTTTTTAAGTTCTGTATTGGGCTTTCGCCACACCATTTGGTGGCCATCTGATCAAAAGATGTTAAACTTACTTTCATCAGAGAAGAGTACAGTGTCCCAGAACTCATTTGGTTGCTCAAATACTCATTAGCATAAGCCACTCGCTACTTTCTGTTCGTTTTAAACACTAATGGCTAAAGTCGTGCGACACGAGAAATTAAATTTGCATCATGCAGGGCTCTCCGGACCGTTATAGGGTGAACTTTCTTTCCAAATTCATCTTTAGCCTCAGCTGCAATTTGTGTTGAGGATATTCTCGGGTTTTTTTTTTTACCTTCCGGACAATTTGAGCACATTCACGATCGGTCAAAGCTGTTGGCCGTCCTATGTGTTTTGGACTTTGTAATGTTAGAGCCCCCTTGAAGCGGTGCAAGATGCTCCGTGGCTTGTATATAACACTTTGCCGAATCAGACCGAGTCCCCAGAACTTAACCCCATCCAGCATTTGTGGGTGGAGCTGGACAGGCGCATAAAAACGGCCTATTTCAATGAGGTTGTAACTGCAGGTCGCGCTAATGGAAGAATGGGCCAATATTGGCACCAAAACAACAACAAAATTGGTTTGATCAATGCCCAGATGTCTCCAAGCCGTAGTCAAACAAAAGAGGTTGCCAATAAAATATTAATTTATAGTTTAATCTATTAATTTTAGTTTTTAAATAGGCTAGAAGCCAACTGTGCCAATAATTTTGTTCAGCCAAATTTACTTATTTTTTATGTTTTTTAATTTTAAAAAATTCAATATAAAATATATTATAATAATCAAAACTGAAATCAGCTCGTCTCTTTTCATTCTTATCATGCAATTTTTTTTTATAATAAAAGTTGAATAAATTAGCGGGAAATCAGTCTTAAAGTTGAACATGCTTACTGTGCCAATAATTTAGTTCACCACTGTATATACATTGTTGGGTCTACCACGCCTCCTAAGGGGCGTACAAACTCCTAGCTAAAATATAATTATACTTTGCACAGGTACCTATAATGAGTTAATTATTTGTCATATAAAATTAAGCTAATTCTTATGAAATCATTGAATTAATTATTTAATGCTTTTTATATTTTCAGAACATAATAATTGTTATCCACTTTGGGTTTTATAATAAATAAAACTAGCATTCTTTTTTAGACATTTTTTTTCACTTACTGATTTTATTATTTCACACACGTTTGTATATTTAAATATAATATTTATATACCTATTTTTCTTTACCAATAGTCATATGTAATCTTTATTTTCTAATAGAGAATAGTTGATCGTCTTTGGTGATTTAAATTCAGTTTTTTATACCCTTGCAGAAGGATCCAAATTGCATGTCCAACTATCAGTCTATCCGTCTGCTGCAACGCAAACTATTCTTTCAGTTTTAAAGCTATCTTGATAAAACTTGGTATACATACTCCATATGCCAAGCTGTATATAAGTCGGAACCGGTCTAACTGGATCACTATATCATACCTGCCATAAAATTGATCGGCCGAATATGTTGCTTTTTTTTTCTGTAAGCTAACCTGTTAAAATTTACAGGATGTGATGTGGTCAGATCGTACCATACAGAGTATATGGCAGGGTGCCAGTATAAACATCTGTGTGTACATCTCCACAGATACAACCTTGACAGGCTTCCACTAGAATAAGTGATATAATCTTGATAAGAATATAACTATATTTATCAATAAAGCCTCTCAAGTCCATAAATTTCTAAACAATTCACAAGGATTTGATGATCCTTATACTATTAAATTCTTTAAAATTTATATTGTGAGATCAATTATTGAATGTGGATCTTATGATTGTCCCCACAATATTCCTACTTGTAGATTTTAGTAATTAACATAACATTTTTTTTTACTAACAAGCGATTCGATTTCTATCTAGTCTAAGAAATAGTAAAATTTACTCTGCCTCCCTTATTAGCCCAATTAAATACTACTCACATCATTACATTTGTCGTATTATCTGTACTGAATATAATATGATGTAGTGCATTCATTCCCGACTTTTTACCACATGAATTAAAATCTGGTTTCACAATTCAAGCAACAAATGTTGGTCCAATAAACCTTTAATGTTTTCCTTTTTACTTCAAATGTTGCTTTTATTACTGTTTCTATAATTTAGAGTTCAATTGAAATTTTAATATTGGCATTCTAATCTAATTATTGACCGGGAATTCATGTAGTTTTTTGCATAATGAATTACTTCGCCAGTATGTAGTATTGTGATGTATAGAGTGCAGTGGTGACCTTTTTTCCCAGTCTTCTACACTGAGTTTCCGGGACAGTTTGGAGCCAATATCACCCTTATATATTTGACTTGTTTTCGAGGTGTAAGTTGAGTGTCTTTTACTTTATTATACGGAATCCATCAGGCACCCTGGGAAACAAACTCAGATTTCTCTGTGTTGATATCCAGGTCTGCCCTTGGGGCCCTCTTAGCACCTCTTTTAGTGCACCGTCCATTTTGATAGTGATCAAGATTATAGATATTGGCAGTCTGCAAGGGTAAGGGTATATAAAAAATTAGGTGCTTTGGCTTAATTTTATTATGACAATCGTCAATTAATAGCTATCCGCATCAGAAAGACCGCATTTTTTTTTTTAAAGATTGTTATAATTTGAGTTTACGGAATTCTTTAAATTCTTTGGTGATGCAATTTCTAGGTTGATAATGATTTAATAACAATAATGCAATAAAAGTATAAAAAAAAAGTATGTTCGTTGGCCCTCAAATTGATTGCCATTGAGATTTTTAGAAAAATATTATTAGTATTTTAAATCTTTCGAATCAAATAGATGTAATGAACATGTATGTAGAATGAGTATGGAATATGGGATTACAAAGTTTTTATTATTTACTCCTGGATCTAATAATCTGTGTACGAAAGAAAAAATACAGTCAATCTCCCGCAAATAAATAAGAATAGACAAGAACTTACACACAGCGTCGGGCCCTGCTAACTTATGGTTAACTTTTTCTAGACAGAAGAGACTCGATCCCTCCTGGACCAACTGCTAATAATCATTATTACTTATAAGTTTGTAATTGTGTACATGAATGTTTTACTGAAAGTTTAAAAAAGTATATAATTTTTTTTTTATTTACTACTAACATAATACTTAAACGTATGCTAATTTATTGAAATAAACCTATTTATATAATTCGCATTGTCTTTTGCAGTATCGTGATATTTGTGAAAAAGGTCACAATCGTGATTTATCTTCAACATCTACACATAACAACAACAACAATTCCACGACAGCGACAAACAACAACAATAACAAAATCCAATCAATCACCACACATTGTTCACGCTGCGCCACCGACAATTGCTCAATACACCCTGTGCAACAGGGCGAAGTATCATCCACCGAACCACCACTGCCGGAGCCATCGCTGTTAAATGGTCAAGTGCCTGAAATATCCGCCTACTTTGAAGCTCTGGAACACTATATCAGCTCAGTGGGTTGGGTGCTTCTGCAGGTGAACGCTAACGGCATTATTGAATCCTGCACGCAGAATATACGCGAACTGATCGGCTATGAGAAGCAGGAGCTTTACCAGCAGCCGCTCTACATGTATCTGCATGCCGGTGATCACGCCAAATTGGAGCCAATCATAAATAATATGTACAGCAATAGTAGCATCGGGCAAGGATTAGGTTCAAGTGGAGAAGGTCAAGGTGTGGCCAATACGAACAATATCACAACTGGTAGCTGGGGTGATCTCGATGAACTGAACAATAGCAATGTATCACAGCAATCGGCTGGGTCAAGTTCTAGTTCAGGTGGTGGGGCCGTGGCCGCTGAAGACGCTGGAGGTAAATCAAAACGCAGCATCTCCGCGAAGGTGCGCATGCTAGTCAAGGACACAAGGTCGTCTACACAAACTTCCAATTGCGACACAATAGACCAAAAGCTTATAATGCAGTCCAGACACCAGGACAAATATGAAGAGGTTGTGTTAATAGCAGCGCCAGTGAAGGGTAAGTGCACGCATTGAATTGCTCAGGCTATATCTATATGCTTTACCCATGGGGTACTGAGGGTAAACACTTTTTGTAAAGCTATTCGGCTGAAACTTGTAGGATTTGAGTTTAGTGTTGGCTTATATAATCATACCACACAAAACAAATAATTTTACGTCTTACTTCCATGTGTTCAACTCTTAATTATTTGTTTATAATCCGCTATTTTTATTTTGTATAAATTTGTATTTAACGACAACATCAACTGCAGTAAATTTCTATTACAGCATTGTGCTAAACAATTTTTGCAATTGTTTGTTGTTAACTGCATCGTGATACTCATTTATGCTCTCGCGCTATTTCCTTTACTACTAATGCGCACTCACTCTTCGTTGTTTCGTTTTTGGCAATCTGCCTCTTATCTACTCTGTTTATCTTTTGTCGCGAAAGCACTTTCTAAGCTTGTCTTTGTTGTTGTGCGTAAGTACTGCTGGCTTAAGTTTCTTTTTAACACTACTTCTGAATTGACTTTTATTTTCATAATTTTTATTTACATTTATTTAGTACAGAATTCTTTGTTTTGCTTTCTTTCATATAATATGTGACAGGCAGGTATCATCAAACCCCAATGGAGGCTTTGTTTGCTGATATCTGTTTCTGTATCTGTATCACATGAGAAAACGGTCGAATTGTCGATCTAATCTAATCGGCTTCAATTATGTAGAGATGTTCCAAGAGACATTTCCAGTTTTCTGGGGCAGACGATTGGTGTGTTTCAGTGTGCTATCCAACAAACCATTATGTATTACTAGAGAATTGCCCAGTTTGAAGAATAAAATGTCTAAATTCCTCCTCGAAAAACATTGTTGCACATTCTAATTTCAGAAAATGTATTTTAAGGGCTTTGTATCCAAACTAATAATTATTGTGACATCAGGGATACCTCAAGGCAGTCACCTTGGTCCCTCCCTTGCTTTTTACATTATTCATAAACAGCATGCCGACCATTATTAACTTTTCTAGAGTACCTCTGTATGCCGATGATGTCAAGATTTGTCTGTCATTTAAGGATTCCTCTGGATCGTATGAGTTGCAAGTAGATTTAGATAGCTTTCACAAATGGTGTAGTATTAATCTAAACTGTAGCTAATCTTAAGCAGTGTCTACTTATGAAATAAATTATTTAGATCTTGAAAGAATAGACCTTAAGCTTAAATTCGATAAACATATCTTCGACTGCCAACAGAGGTATGGGCGTATTGGGTTTCATTAAGCGTTGGTCGGAGGAGTTGAAAAGCGGATACTGCATTGGTTCGAACTATTCTTGAGTATGGGTCTTGTGTTTGGTCTTCCTTATACAGGATCAATCAGGATAGGATGAGTCGGTACAAAACCAGTTGCTTCTCTTAGCTATTCGTCGTCTTAATGGGATACTAACACTTAACTTTCTGGGTATTACAGTTGGCAATTTCTAATGTGCTTTCACTTTCTGACCGAATTAAATCAATGGCTAAATTGACTCTCCGGAGCAATTTAGTCAGATTAAATTTACAAATAATAAATAAATCAATAAACCGTCAAAAAAGACATAAGCTGTCGTAGGAATCATGAAGTTGGAGTCGATCGATGGGATCCATGAAATTCCGGCAACATTAATATCACCAAGAATAAACAAGAGATTACGGCAACAAATTCTATATTTCTAGACCCCAAGCCTCAACCAAGTTTCAGTAAAAATGTATTAATCGGTTAGAAATTTTAGAGTTTAGAAAGTTTACTATACTGGCCTGTAACTGTAAAGTCCTGTTACATTCTGATTGTCAAGTAGTAGAGATGATATTATTTATGTTATCAAAAAGCAAAGAAGGTTGGGACTATGTTAGGGGGTTTAGAAGGAGAAGGCCGATTCTTTCTCTTCGTAATTTAAATTTCTTGTATGATTTCTTGCATGCTCTGGCCAGAAATCTTTGGTACAAAAATTAGCAAGTATGTCTGGAGGAACCGTAATTTTAAAAGACAAGATGTCCTAAGCCTAGTTGAAATTTAATGTATCCACCATAAAATTTACTTCGTTTATCCCGTCTTCTAAATGGGTTATGTTGAGCAAAATAACTGCTGCAACGAGGAAGATTAATGGGAGTAAAGTTTCTAGTATTTTTGACTGGAAACTTAATCTGACTAATTATCTTAGGATAGTCAATTTAGTAGTATACTGGAATAGTAATTTTAAAGGACGAGATGTCCTTTGTATATATGTACTAAGTACAGTTGGAATTAAATACCAATCAAATATTCCATGGGGCGCACCGCAGAACGAGCGACAAAGCGGTTGATCGGAATCATGGAATCTACATAGAAGGGCTGAATTTCTTCAGCAGAACTAACACCTGTTAAATATGGAAAAGGCTCAAGAATAGGAGAAGTAGATTCTGTGGATTTAATTACTTCGTCTGAAGAAGAGAAGCAAGACATAAGATTATTATTCTTTATAATGATATCGGACACTGTAGGATATAGTTTTTTAGTAAAGACTTTTCTTCTTACGCTTTAGAGAGTCAATCAGAACTTATAAAAGGGAAGTTGCGAAAATTAAATCATCGTCTGCCTCAGAAGTCTGAAAATGTTCCTTACAACATCTCTACATGATTCACAACGTAAGACAGACTTGAAGCCGATTAGATCGACAATTCGACCATTTTGGCCAGCACATTTCTCATGTAATACAGATACAGAAACAGATATCAGCAAACAAAAGCTACATTATGGTTTGCTGTTACCTGTCATAACATATATGAAAGAAAAGCAAAACAAAGAATTTTGTACTAAATAAATGTATATAAAAATTACGAAAATAAAACGACAATTCAGAATTAGTGTTAAAAAGAAACTTAAGCCAGCAGTAAAAGATAAAAGAAGCAGATTGGCAAAAACGAAACAACGAAGAGTGAGTGCGTAGTAAAGGAAATAGCGCGAGAGCATAAATGAGTATCACGAAACAGTTAACAACAAGTCATAATATAACTATTTTCCACAATGCAATGCAAATAGACTGCAGTTGATGTTGTCGTTAAATACAAATTTATTCAAAATTAATTAACAATTAATAGTTGAACACATGGGAGTAAGACGCAATATATGTTTTGTTAGTGTTTAAATAAGAACGAGGATATAATTAACCCTCTAAGACGTAAGGCTGCCTGAAGGCACGTATTACGTTTTTGCACATAAAAAATAAACTAACAGCTTTTCAATCGTTTAAATAATTTTTGACGGTTGATAAAAACCACACAAAATTATGAGTCTCAGCTTTGAAAGCTCTCCGAAGCATTTAACGGGACTTATCTTTTGGAATACACAAGCATTTTTTCGCGCGTAAAATTTGGTTAGCGGTTTGTTGTGTGTTGCTGTAAATATATAAAACCTATCCAGCTCATAATTTTTTTCTTGAAAGGTAAGTTTATTTACTTTTAAAATTAAGTAAAAGATTTGAAAATATATAAAAAGCATGCGTTGTGACAGCGAAATAGCGATACCTGCCTTCAGGCCCGCTTACCTTTCTTCTCACCTTACAGGTGAACCGAAGATTCTACGTTATTTTTAAGCACATATTTGAGCTTAGAAGCATTCATTCACTTAAAAAAAATTATTTTAACACTTTTTTGCTATTATTTTGGAAAGTAGTCTTAGAGGGTTAAGATGATAAAAATAATGAGTTATTTTTCGAGACAAAAAAAAATGAGCGAGCGATTTTAAATTTTGGTTTATATTGCGCTGAGGGTCTGTATAAGCGATTGCATAACTTGATATCATTGTCTGTGGAGTCCAATTCTATGGCAAGAATCATATTTATTTCATCCAGGGAAAACAAATCCAATATTGAAGAATATAATTACTTCACAGCTTTCACATTCATATGCATTACAGCATGGATTCGTGAAAGATAAATGTACAACTACTAACTTATTAAAATTTTCATCATCAATTATTAAGATATATGAAAATAAAATTCAAACGGATATCATTTATACCGTATTTACTAAAGCGTTTGTTCAGTAAATCATACCTTACTACTTTACACAAACTTTTATTTTGGATTTCTAACAAGCTATTTGATAGAATTCAGAACGTGTATTTTAAGTGCTACGTATCCAAGCCAATTCTGATGACTTCAGGGGTGCCTTGGGGCAGTCACCTTGGTCCTTTACTATTTAATCTTGGGGGAAAGACCTTTTTAATGATCTAACCATCCTCTTTGATTTAAAGCTTAAATTCCATAAGCATATCTCTGTATAAGCCAATAGAGCTATGGTTATATTGGGTTTCATTAAGGGTATGACCCATACATTAATAAATTGACTCTCCTGAGGTAATTAGTTAGATTACAGTTCTAGTTAGAAATTTTAAAAACTTCACTCCCATTAGTCTTCCTCGTTGTAGCACTAATTTGCTCTACATAACCCATTTAGGTTAATATGTCTTGATTGCAATAAAATGTTCTCTGTCATATTAAACTCCACATCTTCCGTAAGAGTGGCCCTCTTCAACACAAATCTATATAGAATGTCTATGTTTGGTTATCTATGTAGTTTTCTTGTTTGTGATCTGCCCCTTTGTCGCTTAATCTGCGGCGCGCCCCGTTGTTGGTCGCTCTGGAGAGCGGTCAGTTTTGCTTGTGGTTTTAAAATTCTCCCATTTTTAGACTGTCAGACGAGCCTATACTTTTAGTATTTCTAACAAGTATAATCAACAGAGTAATTAATATTTCCTATTCATATATTTCAAGAAAATATTAAATTCAATAGAATATAAAATATATTATATTGTATCTCTTTCAAAAACCTGTTTTTTTAAGTTTTTTGTTTTTTATATACCAGTATATAACAATAAATATACATACGAAGTGAGTTCAAAAAGTAAGGTGTAAGGTTCAAATTTCACGGGCAACATATTTTCGATTATCGATTTTTTTTTTGTTTTGTTATGTTGGTACACTCTTCCCTAACATCTGTACCAAGTTTCAATTGAATCCCCTTTTTTGTTTGGTTGTGAGAGGCGTAAAGGTTACAAGTTGTTTTGCGTGCTCGGCGATTTTTTGCTATCGAAAAATATGGATCAAAGGAATTACTTCAAATTTTGTGTAAAAAATAAAATTAAGTGCTCCGAAACACTTGAAATGTTGACAATGGCATACGGTGAATCTGTTCTGAGTAAAACAAATGTTTACAAGTGGTACAAACTCTTCCAAGATGGCCGGGAAGATTCCAATGACGAGCCTCGCTCTGGACGCCTAAGCAAGTCAACAACTGATGAAAATGTTCAAGCAGTAAAGAAAATTGATTTGGAAAATCGTCGAATCACTATCAGAGAAGTTGCTGAAGATGTCGGTATATCGCTTGGCTCGTGCCATGAAATTTTTTCAAACGTTTGTTCCGAAATTGCTGAATTTTGACCAAAAGAACCGTCGCATGAGCATCGTTCAAGAGCTGTTGAATGACGCCAACGACGACCCAAATTTACTCAAAAGGGTCATAACTGGTGACGAATCATCATGGGCATATGGTTATGATGTCGAAATCAAAGCCCAATCGTCCCAATGGAAGAGCCCAGGTGAGCCAAGACCGAAAAAAGCAAAAAATCGCCGAGCACGCAAAACAACATGTAACCTTAACGCCTCTCACAACTAAACAAAAAAGGGGATTCAATTGAAACTTGGTACAGATGTTAGGGAAGAGTGTAACAACATAACAAAACCAAAAAATCGATAATTGAAAGTATGTTGCCCGCGAATTTTGAACCTTACACCTTACTTTTTGAACACACCTCGTATTTAATATTTAATTATAATTATTAATGTATATTTATATTACAGTCGAGTCTCGATAATTCAAAATGACACGGGGATCATATTTTTTTTACGAAATATGGAGTATTTCGAATTATTTTCAAATTATTTATTGAATTTCTTTTCAAGGGAACAGAAATGTTTTCGAATTATTGAGAATTTCGTATTAACGGGGTACGAATAATCGCGACTCGACTGTATAAAGAAAACCATGCCGAAAATTTTTCTGTCTCTATTTTCCATATTTACTTATATTTGTATGTTTTTAGACGATGCCGAAGCTAGCAGCTCAGTGTTATGTTTGATCACTAGGCCTGAAGATGAGTCACCTCTGGAAATGAATATGCAGCAACATGTACAGCAGCAACCGATAGAGCAAATGACCTTCAAATTGGATGTGAATGGCAAGATACTCAGCTTGGATGCGACAGCGTTGCGTGAGCCTTTTAAGCAACATTTGCAGACGTGGGTGGGTAGACTCTGGCAGGACTTATGCCATCCCCACGATTTATCCATGCTTAAAGCACATTTACGTGATATAAAGGAATCTGCTTCGATGCAGTCACCGAGTAATACAGGCGCCAATGGTAGCGTTAGTGGCTCTGTGACGCTCAATACACCTATATCAAATGTTATATCACGTCCATTTCGGCTGCGTCTAGGTGCACCTGATATCTATGTTCATGTGAAGGCCAATTCTAGACTTTTCCTTAATCAAACACCAGGCGAAAATGATTTTATAATGTCCGTGCAGACGCTACTTAACTCGGAGAACGACATGAACAGTAACAATACGAGTAACAATTCTGGCAATGGAATATGCAGCTTAGGCCTTACACAGTTATGCGCAATATCGCCTGGCGCTTCATTAGCAAGTTCCCTGGGTAATACGCTCTCCATGGAATCTGTAGGACACTGTAACTCTACACCCTTAATGCCAACAAATTTGGTTGGGGGTCTTGTCGGCGGTGGCCAACATAACAACAGCAACAGCACGCAAACGACTAATGTGGGTGGACCGCTTATGAGCTCAGCCATTCTTAATGGTGGTGGCGTGCAGCAGCGTCTCGGTAATGCTGGTAACACTTCTGCAGCTAACTCTTCGACGTCAACTTTGGTGAATGCATTCACTTCCTCTCCGGCACCTGGTGAACATTTATTCTATGGCAACGATGCCTTTGAATTTGATATTGTACATTCCTCTTTTGACATGGATCCTGGAGTGAGCGGATGGACTGATTCGCGTCCAAATTCACGAGCCTCAGTGGCTACGCCGGTGAGTACACCGCGCCCGCCGTCGGGTCATGGTTTCAGTCCGGCTGTCTGTGCTTCACCAGCTACGCCGTATCAATTGTCATCGCAATCGGCGGCCAGTTTGCCCTCACCCCAGTCAAATGTCGCCGCTAGTACTGGCAACAGTGTGAATTACGGTTTCAACTTTCACTCTTACGACACAGCAGATACCAAGCAGGACAAGGAACAGCAATCCATCAATAATTCCACCGCAGTACCAAATGGTGGGCTGTTACTTACTCAGCAGCAACAACATACTCCTCCCCAGCAGGAATCTTCGGAGAGACTTCGTCATCTGTTAACTAAATCTCATAGCTTGGCAAGTGGATCGGGATCATGCAGTTTGGGTGATGATGAGAAGGTGAGTAACTTACTAGATTGATTGTTAGGTGTGGTTGCAGACCATTATGATACCTAGTAAATGTACTAAATTTGTAATTAAATTAAACTAAATTTAAAAGAAAAAAGCACAGTTGTATGCCGCTTAAACGAATACTGTTTCATTTAAAAACTCGATTGCCGACCGATTGTTCCTATGGCAGTTATAGCAACTTCGTTCTGATTGGTTTATAGCAATAAGAAGCTTATGTGCAAAATTAATAAAGATAGCTTAAAACTAATGCAGTATCTAAGACTGAAACAAACGGACAATCGAGTTTGGACTAGGCTGGTGTTATGCTGAATTAGGAATTTATATTCTTCATGAAATCTACCTGTGGATTGCAAAATCTGAACCAAAATTAATAAAAAGCAATATATAGGGTGTTTTTTTTAAGAGGTATAGAACTTTAAATTTCAATAAAACAACGATGAATTATTTGATTGACATAAATTTTTTATTCGAAAGATAATCTTGTGGCATTACATTTTTTTTTTTTTTGTTTTTTTTTTAGAACTTTTTATTTATTGAATCTTCTCTTAATTTTGAGACTAACAAGTTTACGAATCTTAACATTAAAATTTAACTAACAGTATACTGGGTAAGTCAACCATGTTAGACTTCTCGCCAGGTGGTTAGGGTGCAACAATAGCTTGGTAAGGTACTTTTCCTTCTGTTCTGCGATCGTTTCTTTGACTGGTAGAATGTTAAGGTCGTGATGTATATTTTCGTTGCGACCGTATCACTGTGCCCCGGTGATGGCTCTCAAGATCTTCGACTGAACTCGCTGGACTATGTCAATATTGATAATGCTGGCATTCCCCCATAACTGGGAGCCCTACATCCATATAGGTTTTAGTACCGAGTTATACAGGAGGAATTTATATTCAAGGCTAGGGGGAAACCGAGTGTTGATAAGCGTTTTAGCTTTAGGTGAGTTTTTTTTGGCTTCAATGTGCCGGCGCTATGTGAGTCTTCTGTCGAGGTTACTCCTGGATATGTCACTTCGTTTGCTTGCGGGAATAGAGTTTTGTTTAATGTAAGCGGCGGGCAGTTTTGCCTGTTCAAGGTGAACGTAACGTGCTTGCATTTTTGTTCGTTCACTTTAATTCGCCAATCTGATAGCCATTTTTCAACATCGACCAGATGAAGAGATAGCTGCGCAGTTGCTTGCATCGGGCATTTTGATCTGTATCATCAGCAAACGTAGATGTTGTTAGTCGTGTGCTTGTCGGGATGTCTGCTGTGTAGAGGACATATAATGTGCAAGGGCCACGCTACCTTGAGGAACTCCAGCTCCAACAGTGAAATCATCAGAGCATTGTCTTGATCTTGTACATCAGACTTTCTAGCCAGACTCTATCAAATGCTTGAGAGACATCTAAAAATATGACAGTACAGTACTCTCGTTTTTCGAACGCATTCCGAATTTCTGATGTTATCCGGTTGACCTGCTCAATTGTTCCGTGCTTTTCGCGAAAACCAAATTGATGTGACGGTATTTTTTCCTGGAGTCTTATGTATGTGTTTATCCGAGTCAATACGCATTTTTCAAAGAGTTTAGATAAGCATGAAAGCAGGCTTATAGATCTATACGACGTGGGGATTGTGTGGTCTTTTCCCGGCTTTGCTATCATTATTATAATTCACTTTTTCCATCTCACTGGATAGTGGCCAAGTTTTGCGATGGCATTGAAAAGTAATAGTAATAGTGCGAACGGCGCAATATGGTCGCTCAATGATCATTTTGGGAGTTATGTGGTCGCAGCCCGGGGATTTTTTCGGATTCAGTTGATTTTTAATGATGCTAACGGTTCAATTGGCTCATGTTGAAACTGATGCTCATATGGTAAAGTCGGCAAAGTAAACGCACTAGTTGCAGGATTTGGTTGGAAAACATTTTTAAGGTGGTTGGCAAACGTGCTGGCTCTGTCTCCATCGCTGCGCTTCCAGCCGCCTGTGGGATTTCCAATAGGCATCACGGTTTCTTTCGAGTTGGGTGAGCTCTCCATAGTGAATGTTTTGTACTCTATGTAGTGGCGGTGGACATATGCTTCTTCTTGCTGTAGAGCTTTAGTAAGTTGACGTGAGGTATGTCTTTGTATGGTATGACTTTGCATACCAGATGGCGATCTGTGGAATTGCCACTCTTGACGTAAGCGTCGCTTTTCGAGAAAGAGCTGTTCGATTTGTACATTTGTCTTCTTTTGATTGCATTGTATATTTATAGTTTGAGGTGTTGAAGCTCGAGCTGCAGAGACGAGTACAGACTCCAGTGAATTAACAAAGCTGTCTACGTCGGCTTCATCGTTGAGATGAGGACTTTGCTCAATGTGTGAGCTAATATACTTTCTGTACTTAACCCAATTTGTTTTCTGTAAAGACAACTTTAATGATTGTTCCAATGTTCCTTGATGTCGGACTAGAATAAACAGGACAGGCGAGTGATCAGATGAAAGATCCAAAAGGCATTCGGGGCTTATCAGATTTTTAGGAATGTTTTTGGTAATCGCAAAGTCTATTAAATCGGGTAGTTTCTTTGGGTCTGCCGGCCAGTATGTTGGTGTGCCAGAGGAAACATAGTCGAGCTTGTTCTTGACTTTGATAATTGCATTATAGAGCTGCTTTCCTTTTGGAGTCACGTGACGATATCCCCAGTGTGTGTGCTTGGCATTGTAGTCTCCTGCTGCTATAAAGTGGTCTCCTAGTGAGTTGAAAAACTGCACAAACTCATCTTCAACTATAGTGAAGCGAGGAAGCAGTAAGTGTTTGTAAGGTGTGTTTCTGAAAGCAGCATTACGTCGATTTGATTGTCGAGTAGAAATTAAGGTAACTCAAGTTTATGCTGCGAAACGTCGTTAGCGTTCCACGTAGATATCCTTAGGGAAGTCATTATTTGGATTATTGTGAAATCAGCATTTGAATCAATAGATTTTGGTTTCGCATTAAATCTTGCATAGTTGTGCGCATAAACGACATAAATTCCATAAGGCTTTGTTGTAGGCTCATAGCTTAAAAGTTGCTTTTTGGCTGCTCCGGCGATTGATGCTGCTGAGCCGTGTTCGGTTCTTGGTATGCTGATTGCAGAAATGGACTTTATGAGGCAGGGGTAGCCAGTTCTGATTTTAAAGCGCTTGCGTATGTCACATTTTCGTCAGAGTTTATGCAGGTTGCAGTCGAGAAAAAGACTTCAGGGTTTGAATTGGAGGCTATCGACGTTTTATTTTGGAAGCGGGCAGTAATTCCTCTCTGGTGGATGCGGCTTTTCACATCCTTATAAACTGGGCAACCTTTATAGTTAGCAGTGTGATTGCCACCGCTGGGCAGTGTGCGGAGTCATGAAGCTCTCCACAAACTACACACACCGGGAGTAGTTTACAGTATGCCCTTGTATGGCCATATTCTTGGCAGTACGCACGTTGTACCGGACCATTGCATTTGTGCGGTTCCACAACTGTAATTCGGCGGTGCAGCAGAAACTGAAGATTGTATAATATATAGGGTGCACTTCGTATTTCTTCAGGGGCTTATTTTGTGGTTCGAGCTCAACCTTAAAGAGTGGGTGCGGCTTTCTATCCCTGCTAAGGCTATTGAAGACTGTCTTTTCGCTAAATCCTTTCTTTTATAGCTCCTTTGTTATCTCTGCATGCGTTACTTCGGATTCTTTGCCCTTAAGTACGACTTGCAGGCCCTTGCTGCTTTTTAGCTGATACGTGTAAAAGTTCTTTTTAATTATCTTCAGACTTCATTTCAATTTTTGTTTCCTGAATGTTGACTTTACAAGGGGTATTATGTGGAAGTTATCCTTGCCAATAAGCTCAATAATTTTGTTGACAAGAACATTGGAACTTTTTTCTCGTATATAAATAGGCGGAGGCTTTGGCTTCCATTTCTCGACTTCAGTAGATTCGGCCACCTCAACCTAATAGGCGTCTGTTAAGATTTTAATTCAGTTTGAGTTCATGTGGTTTCTATTGCAGCTAAGCATTACCACAGGTTATTTTGCGTTGAGAATTTAGAGGACTCGGCTTCCTTTTAATTTGAATGTAGCAATCCATGCCAGTCTGCACAGCAGACTTAATTTGTTCATTGTTTTTGTTGTGTTTTTCGGTCAGCGCAGCGGCAGACGTATTAATGTTTGCGCTGCTACCTGTTGATGTAGTTAATTGCTTTAAAAGAGAAGTACGCCTTGTTTCTTTGTACTGAGAGCCGTCTCTCGTCTTGCTCACGTTGACGTTGTGTGCGAACGTAATCGAGGTTGATTATTGTAGATTTATTGAACCAGTCACTGTTATGATTTTATTGAGAGCGCAATAAATACACGCCTGCATGCGACGACGGTTGAATAAATTTCATTGAGATAGCTTTAAAACTGAGAGTCTAGCTTGTGTCTAGCGCTTTTCGGAGAGTTCCAAAGAGCATAACCACTAAGCATATAATATATAGAGGCAGCAAATAGCGAAAAAAGCAGTTTTGATGCTTTTGCGACATTAGCTCCCACATTGGCAAGAATCCTAACGCTTGTCGGAGAGTACAAAAGGGCGTAACGTAGAAACATTTTCATTGTCGATTTGACAGATTGGACTACGTCTGAGCCAGCCGTGGCGGTCATATACCAGAAATCATATTTAAAATATAATGCCACAAGATTATCTTTCGAATAAAAAAATTCATGTCAATAGAATAATCCATTGTTGTTTTATTGAAATTTAAAGTTCTATACCTCTAAAAAAACCCACCCTATACATGTAAGCTTAATTGAAACCTTAGTATCAGCAAAGAAATTTATTTCTTACTTGTGTATGCTCTTGGATATACATGTATTATGGCCAGGAGATTTGTATCACCCAGAATATCCTGGATCAACATTAAAAGCTAGCCCAAACTTGGAAAAGATATATACCCAAAAAGGTATACATATATGTCGAAAAGGAGGTCATGGAAACAATCGGTAAAAATTAGTTTTTGTATAAACAATATTTTTTGTGCAAGTCTTACAAGATTTAGGTTTTAAATTTAAGTTTAATGACTTCAAAATGCCAGGAAAATTTGATCCAACTCAGACCAGAAAATCAAGTATCGGCCCAATAAATATATCATATCCCATAAAAATAAAATGTCAAAAAAAGTTTTCTTTTAATCCTACAAGGATAAGACGTAAGATGCTTTAAGTTAAATTTTAATTTCCGCATACTTTTCCCAATTATGATAATTAAGTTTTTATAAATCAATTAACTAGAATAGAATATATATACTTTCTAGAATTGTCTAATTTTTTTCTATGATATTTTTATACCCGATAAAGTATATATATTCTGACTCAGGATCAATAGCCGAGTCAATACGTCCGTATGAACACACTGATCTCGGAGACTATAAGAGTTAGAGACTTTTGCAAAGTGCTTGTATTAGTTGCAGGCAGATCAAGTTTATTTTGGATTTTTGGCACGCCCCCCACCGCCTCCACAAATCGATAAAAACCATTTCGAACACACCCAGCTACATGACTGAATTTAGGTACAAAGTTAGAATATGTTTATCTGGACGTTTTCTGAAAATTTGGTGCAGATCGGATAATTAACATGGAAGTTATACACATTTAAAATACCACACACGGCAACAATATTTTAGTGTTTTTTGTTTCTCAAACTTAGAAGGAGTGTGGCTCTGTTGTTAGAAGGTTGAACTTGCGTGCAAGTGATACTCGGTTCGATCCTTGAAAATTCTTCTTTTTTTATCGCAATATAAGTAAATATAATACAATTTATAATTTTTAATTATTTTACGAAAATTTATTAATGTTAATAAATATATATATGATGGAATTAAATTAAAAATGGCCAGTGCGCAGCACGAGCTAAATAAATATATAATATACAAATTTATATAGTAAAATTAACTTGGCGAGTGCGTAGCACGAGCAAAATAAATATATAAAGTATAAATTTAATTTAATTTTACTATATTAAATAAATATATAATATATAAATTTATATAATATAATTAACGTAAAATTGAGTGCCTACCACGAGGTTTCTAAATATTTAATTAATGACCTAATTAGCAATTTTGGAACACTTACAACTTACAATTATGTGTGAATTCGGTCAAAATCGGATAATAATCCTGGAAGTTATGCCACTTTCAATTCTTTGGGCGCCGGGTATTATATAGTCGAGCACACTCCACTATAGCTTTCTTACTTGATTTTTTTATATTTGTTTGTTTTCGTTACAGTTTTGTAAGCAGGAGAGCATTGACGAAGACAAGGCAAATTTAGGACTAGTTGATAATCCAGGCAGTAGCTTTAAAATTGGTACCCAATTGAGTATGTTTGGTCAAATTACCAGGAGCGGTGGAGCAAATGCTTCACTAATTCTAAAGGGCGGAAACTCACAAAATCCAATGTTGTTGAAGGTAAGTACTCTTCTTTCTTCCAGACAGTGGCCACACATTTAATAAAACGTTTTATTGTAGCTGCTTAACGAGAAAAGTGAAGAGGACGATGGTGGTTCTGGCGGAACAACAGGGTCAGCTGGTGTTAACAAAGTGCGCCAGAGTGAACTAATGCGTCAACTCCAAAAGGATGACGGGCATGGAATGCTTGGAGGAGGAGCGGGAAACACCATGAGCGACGAGGATCTGAAGCGCATGCTCAAAATACAAAGTGATCCTGCAATGAGTCGAAAGCGGTCGCTTAATGAGCCCGACGATGATATTTCTGCAAAACGTTCCGAAGATAAACCGAGTAAATTGTGTACCCAAAATAGGATGCTGGCGAAACTGCTTCAAAATCCACCAAAGCTACCTAAAGCTCCTAATCCAGAACATCCACTGCAGGTTAAAACACTGCCAGACATCACCAGCTCAAAAGTTAACAACATGAGCAGCTCTTTGGCTGCTCCTGGCAATCTCATTAGCGCCGGAAGTACAGGACCAAAGACGATGGCGTCGGTTTCCAATCGCTCACGTAAGCAGCATCAACAGCAGACAACGTCACAGCAAAATGATGTCTACCTCAGCCAGCAGCTTGCATTTCAGCAGCAACAGCAGCAACTTCAACTAGCGACAACTGCATCTACCTCAATTACCACGTCAGCTTCCACTTCATCTGCAGCTGCGGCAGCTGCTGCGGCAGCCGATTCAGAACTTTCCAGTTTGCTGGACAGTGTGATGGACTACTATACGGATGACACACCCATTGTGCCCACAGCCCCTTCAGAAGCATCGGCAATCAGTGATATCCAAAAATCATTAATGCTGGATGTGGAATCTGCCGCTTTTGGACATGTTATGAATCAGCATTTGCTCATATCGCAGCAACAACAACAAATGCTTGTCCAGCAACAACAGCAGCTGCCGCAACGCCAGCAACAATTGCAGCCTCCAGCGTACCCTAGCCTGGTGGGTATGACACCACACCAACAACAACAGCAGCATCAAAGTCAGCAGCAACAGCACATTTTACAACGTCAGTCTTATCAAGAGACTATGCGCTTTCAGCGACCACCGCCAATGTATACGGTACGTGGACGCGGCCCAATGAACGCTGTGGCAACTCTCGGCGGAGCTGTGGTGCTACCGAATCAGCAAATACGCAACATGCGCCAACAACAGCAACAACTGGTAGCCCAGCAAAAGGAAAGATTGCTACAACAGCAACAAAAACAGCAGCTTCTCGTACCCGAGAATGCCAGTAAGTAGAAAAGAATATGAGCGTTAAGAGATGACATTAAAACAATTGTATTATGGCGATTTAGCTGGAATCAATTCAGGGGGAATTAACAACATTGGATCCCTGTTGAATACATCGGTAGCGCCAAATGTTTCGCTTTCCAGAACCAATTTGCCAACGGATGCCCAATTAAGTCCTAATTTTGCGCAAACATTGATGCAGCAGCAACTTAGTCCAGGACGCACCGCACCATATAGTCCACAGTCAAACCAAGGTTGAAGTTGTCGTCATTGAGAATATATTTCTAAAAGTTCTTGTTAACCGAACATTTTTTTATTTTACAGGCTATATTCCGCAATTTACGCAAAGTGCTCAGCGTCTTTCCCCTCAGCAACAACAGCAACAAAACAATCCGTCACAACAGTTAGCATACTTGCCACAGCAGCAGGTGGTAGATGGAGGTCGTTCCAACACGTCATTTGGTTCCGGATTGCAAACCCCTGGCTTGCAGAACAGTCCGCAACAGTGGCCTACAGCTGGTGGACAAAGTGGACCGGGACTTACTGGGCCAGGGCGGCACAATAATCCGATGCTCATTGCGCAGCTGCAGGTGAGTGGCAAAGAAATTTCACTTACGAATGATCCAAAACTAATGCCCTTGCATAACGTTAATCAGAGTGTCGGCGTCGTCAACTATAATGCGCGTCAATATCAGCAGCAGAATCAGCAGCAGATTCAGCGGCGTGGCATTAACTCGCCAATTGGTGTTGGCATTGGTGGCAGCGTTACCAGCAATGCGGCTACAGTGCAGCGTCAAAGTTCCTTTCAGTCTGCCAATGGGAATGCACCTACTACGTCCGATGGATCTTCCGGATCTAACGCTCATAACTTTGCCATTAGCGGTTCTAGTTCGCCCTATAGCGGTGCAGCTGCAAATACATTTCAACAGCAGCAGATGCAGCGAATACAGCGGCAGGGCAGTATTCCCCAAACTACGCAGCACTTACCAGGTGAGTAACGTTTATCCTTTTGGAAAAGTAGAAAATCTATATATTATCCTTGGAAATGGATATTAAGGCCTCATACAAATACTAAAAAAGGTATTTATTTTTTCAATAAAAATAATTGTTTGTAATGGAACTACTTGAATGAACTAGAAAAATATATATTAATATCGCAAGTTCAAAAGGATAAACATTTTGAAATGTTAATTATTAAGGTTCAGGTTTAAATAAAACGTGTATTTTGAAGCATAAGAATATTCATAAATGAAATTATATTGTGGAAATGTTAAATTAATTGCACTATGGTTTAACGAAGCGACTCCTGGGTTCACTGTGTGAGAATACAGCTGATTCAGCGGCGATTTATGTATAACTTTTACACTAATGAAGCAATTTGTGAACTGATAATTTTGTTTAGTAGATAAATTATTCCCAATTAATATTAAAAACAACATTTACACTATGCTTAGGAAATATATACTACACATTTCGAAAATTTCTTGTGATTGGGATAACTATATCATTAAAAAAGACACTCAAAAATTAATTTAGCTCCTTAGAAAAAAATGTTTTAACTTGCCACACACGAAAATGTTTAGATACAGACATTGTAGCAACAAAAATTAATTGTAATATTGTAATAATGTTATATATTTTCACTGCACAAAACGTTAAAGAATTAAAAAAAAAAAGTGAATAAATTTTATGACGATAATGTCAAAATTTTTAATTTAAAAACAAAGGAAACAGTACACAAAACACGATCGAAATTGGAGGTGAAACGATTGGCAACAACCAATCAATGATATGTTGTGTTTGCAGCTATGTAATAAAGCGAATCAAAGGGTTTTTGTCCTTCCAGAAATATTAATAATGGAAAACAAAACAAATATGGCGCCAAAATGAAAATAACAATTTTAATTAATCGCCACTAGATCAGTTGTTTCTCCCACTGACTATAAAATATTAACAAATTTATGAAAAATGCAGAATAATATATATGTTCTGACTTGTCATAATGAAAGTTACAATCGAATGTGTTCGATACCCGGGACCCATGTGATGTATTTTCAATTTTATGATTCGATCTAGTCTCCTTTGCAAAAAATTTCGAGTCTCTAGTTCTGAAAAAGATGTGATTAAGTGAATAGGCAATCGAGTCGAACGTTTCTCCTGAGCAAGAATATACTTTATGGAGTCTGCCCCCTCTTCCTATGGGCGTTACAAACATGGTGTTACAATGTCATTATAGCCTTGATAACCTATGGGTACCGGCTATAAAAACATTCATGTCTCAGTCCAAAAAAGTACAATGTTTATGGTGCAAAAGTGGGTTACCCTACAGTTCAAGCATTATTGCACAAACCGCTTTTCCTACATTCCAACACAGACTCACATACACAAAACAATTCACAATATTTGCTTAGTTTAAACCAAACCAAACAAATCAAACACTTAACCAAACAGGCTCTACGCTCTTTGGTTTGTCGCCTGGCAGCAACACCAATCAAAATGAAAATGTTGCAAGTCAGCAACAGCAACAACAACAACATCAGCAGCTAATAAGTGGAATAAGCATGTCACCTCATTCGGCCATTATGAACGTGGGCGGCATGGGAAGTGGTGGCAGCAATGGTATCATAGAGCTTTCGGGTTGCGGCGCTACCTATGCCTATAGCCAGGCCCAGCAATCGCAGACGGCGAATGATTTCCATGGTCGAGCGCAGAGCGGTAAGCCGTGTGCTCACACATAACTAACTTCTCTCTCCTATTCTACTCCACTCTTTCTGCTCAATCATAAATCATGCCTTATATAAATGCATACCGTTTTATCCATACCATATTAATGTACATAAATAATGTAAGGACAATTGTGTAAGTTTGTGGTGTCGACAGTAGTTATTTAAATAAATGTCTTGATAATTGTACTGATTCGTTAAAATCATTTCGAATTTTCTCATTAATAGCTCTATCTTTTCTTCAAAATTGTCTCAAATATCGTCTTTAGTTATTTTGACATTTTCAAAAATGAAGATTGATTTTGAAAAAACTAAATTCGGTTATATCTTACGTTGGTTAACGTATTTAATTAAATTTCATTGGCCAAAGAAACATTGATCAAGTTAGTTGTAGTTAAAAAGTGGATTTTTCTATTTGATACGTAGTTTTATGTTCGATTTTCGAGAGTTTAAAAGTTTAAAGCGTAAATTTGAATGACGTGTTATGGTGTACGCAGTAAATTAACTACCCTAGATTTTCTATAACTCGCTCAATTTAACATATATATATTTCTTTTACAAAATTAAAATAAAAAAATTATGCATTTTTAAATGTTGTATTATTATACAGTAATTTCTTAATAAGCTAACACTATACGTATCGCCAAAAAAAAATCATGAAATGTGGACAGAATTGCGTTAACCTAACCGAAAAGTTATAAAAAGTAAATTTTTGACAGATCATATCTATAGTCCGATGCGACTCGACCCGTCTTTTATTTAAACTCAACTGTTGATGCTGATCAAGAATATACCTATATGTGTACATTATAAGGTCTGCAACAAAAATGAATACACCCTCTTGTAACTGTAATAAGTAAAACAATGAGCCATATTCTGTGCAAATGAAGCGAATTTCCTTGGACGCATAATCCATTTGGCTAATCAGATTTTTGTGTTATGTATAATGGTATAATATAACCCTGTGTGTAATGAATCTCGTATATAACAAATAATCAATGATTAGTATAATAGGCCGTGAAATTGACTCTTTGCATTTTCCTCATACATTGATATAGAAATAAAATGAACTTGAAGAATGCATATTCTCGTTACAATACTAATAAGTTTATTTATAGTTTAAATTCAATTTTTCAGTGAAGTACAAAAGTAATTTAATATTTGGGTTATTAAAAAAATTCAAATTGAATATTTTATATGAATAAATTTTGTATATACATATATACAGTTCATTCTAAATTATATTTTTTATTACAACTGTATTAATGTATGTATTTACCCATATTTCGAATTCCCTCTCATACATATGTAAAACAATGCATTGTATATTTATGATTTTGTTTGTATTCCATTGTATTTTGTGTATTTATTTACGTTACATGTTAAGCAATAACTAAGATGTACATATACATATTTGTTTTTATGCAACATGAAAAAAATTCAAAGGAAATCAAACAAAAAACGAGCATACTTTTTTTTTAACTTTTACAGCTGGCAATGGAAGCAATACAGGGGGGGGAGGAAATGCGAACTCGGACTTTGTGAAGCAGGAGCTGCGAGCTGTGGTTAGTGTACGTGCCCAACAGGCAGCTGCAGCAGCAACGAGTATAGGGTTGGGAGTTAGTTCTGCGAGTGTAGCGCAGCGCAGTCAAACGCCACAGAGTCCATTACAGCAAGGGTCAATGCTTGGAAGTGTCGGTAGTACAAATAACGCAAGTGTAATGAGCCATGCGACACCCGCTGGCAGCAGTGGTAGCGGCAATGTAATGCTCAATACAACGCCAGATCTTGGTTTCAGCTTTGAAACACGTGAGTAAAGTAATTTTTATTTTTTCTTTTTAATTAAATTTAATAAAACAAGATATAATTCTATCTTCAGCGGATTTTTTCACAAGTAGTGCTAGGTGACCCTAAAGCGTCTGGATTCCATTGTGAAACATAAAACATACAAATAACTTTTTATGTATAAAGTATATTTTTTTAACGCATTTAGGGCTCACATAATATTTTCTTTAAATTCAAAGAATATCACCACATTTCAAATCAAAAAAATAAAAAAAAAAACTGAAACAATGGAAAACTTTAAAATAATAAATAACAACACTCATGGATAAGTCAAAATGTTATATAAAACAATATATTTATTATTAACACTAGCAAATATTAATTGTAATACATAAAATGGAAATCTATTTTAAAAAATAACAAAAACGCAAAGAAAGAAAATTAAATAACAGACAGACACAATGTAGTTAAATATAGAAAAAGACTAAGATGCTATTATGCAAAACACAGTCACACAAACAATATGTGTGTATAGGTATACAAATAAGCGTCTGCGTTTAAAGCGACAGAATCAGCGTTTTTATCTGTTGTATAATAGTTTACTAAGCGTTATATTGAAAAGCATTGTTTTAAATAAAGATCAAATCATATATATAATTTAAACGAACTATATAAGCACTTAATACACACATTTATACTATTATTAATATAAATATTAAATGTATGTATATTTAAGCTTAGAGTTGAATTTTTGCATGTGTGATAATTTGTTATATCTTTTAATATACTTATGTATATTCTAAATATTTTATTTTGCTGTAGAGCGTTTTCATTATTCTGTGCACACAATTTTATTTCTAATTCCATAATGATACTCTGTACCCATTGAAAATGGATCAAAATTGTATATATATATATATACGAGGGGTATTCAAAAAGTAAGTTCCCTGTGTTGGGGAAAAATAAAAAACAAGTTTTAGGCAGTAAAAATAAATTTATTTTTCTACATAGTCGCCTTGGACTACAATACATTTTTGGTATCTGTGTGAAAGCTTAAGTAAACTTTCCTTAAAAAATTCCGTACCCTGTTTTTTGATCCACGATTTGACGACTTGTTTGATTTCGTCATTTGAAACGAAGTGCTGGCCACCCAAGCTTTCTTTTAACTTTGGGAAAAGGAAATAGTCACTTGGTGCGAGGTCTGGAGAGTAAGGTGGATGATCGAAAATTTCCCATTTGAATTTCTGAAGTAAGGTTTGTGTTTTTTTGGCAGAATGAGGCCGAGCGTTGTCATGAAAAAGCAAGACTTTTTTTGACAATTTTCCAGGGCGTTTCCGTTTAATGGCATTTCTGAGTTTCTCTAGCACTTTCTTCCAAACCATGCTTTGACGCTTCATTTCATGATTTGTATGGTGAACCCAGGTTTCATCTCCTGTCACAATGCGTTCGTAAAGATCATTACCTTCTTTCTCAAGTCGTCAAATCGTGGATCAAAAAACAGGGCACGGAATTTTTTAAGGAAGGTTTACTTAAGCTTTCACACAGATACCATGTATTGGAGTCCAAGGCGACTATGTAGAAAAATAGTTTAAGAGTCAAAGAATAAAATAAATTTATTTTTACTGCCTAAAACTTATTTTTTATTTTTCCCCAACACAGGGAAACTTACTTTTTAAATACCCCTCGTATATTTGTTACGCCGCGTTCAGTAGTTTAAACGAAAATACAATTTTGATCCATTTTCAATGGGTACAGAGTATCATTATGGAATTAGAAATATATATATCCTAACTCTTCATAAAAAAAACTAAATTTTTTCCGATCAGTTCCATGGGGCGTTCAAGATGTAGGACTACGATGAACTAGCGTTAGTCATTACTTCATTTATATTATGTTTGATAAATTCATGGCTCTGTACAAGCTTATAAAAGTTGTCTAATTCTACATTTTCCTCCGGCTAATTTACATTTAAGGGCTATAAGAAAAAATTACAAAAATTAAGATATATTCGCTTAGTAAAAAGCAAGAATATGTACATATTACTTCTTATAAAGTCTACACGTCTACTTGTGAGCGATGCAAAACTCCTCAAAAATGAATATACCCTTTTAAGAATATAAAAAAACTATTTAGCTTAATTTTACAGGTATAAGTTTGGTTCAAAACATTTAATTTATACTATAAACAGACGATAGGTCAGGTGGCGATCGTGTAATAACCATACTGCTCCGAGGAGACAAACATGTTGTGTCACCTTTGCGGCCAAGCTTGATTATGCCAAGCCATTGAGTGTTGAACAACATAATGGGCGCGAGACATATATATATTTAAATATAAAAACTTAATTATGGTAAACAAATTTATGTTAACGTGTGCTCCAACACATACCCTAATGAGTTTTGATTTAAGGAAATTAAGTATAATCAGTAAGCAGTTCGCTTATAATTCAAACAATTGCTTATCCTTTTAGTCTCTCACATGTTATTTCCTTTTTGCAGATTGGTACAGGGTACAGCACAGCAAGCTCGATAATAAATTTTCTCTTTTTTTAGCTTCATTTATTTTAGACATTTATACAGTTTTATAATATTTTAAAATACTTACCACCTATAAATCTATAAAATCAATAACGACATGTAAAACATTAAAATTAAACCCTTTAAACATATAATTTCTCTATATACAAATGCACACATTTATTGTAAATTTCATTTGTTATTGCTTACTTTTAAAACTTCACTTTTTTGTAAGTATTTCAATATTATTATTTCATGACCCTTACATATGATCTGTTTACACGATTTTCATCCACAACACAAGTCTATATTTATACAATATAGATTCATTTAACTATTTTAACTTTTTCTATTAAATATGTGCAAGTAAAAAAAATCAAATAAAATTTAGATGCAGTTTAAAAAATCATTAATTCAATTTTTTTTTATTTGTTGCCTTTTGTTATATTTACTTTTTAGATTTTATTTTAACCAATTCTAACTTTGAGAAAACGATAACTTTAGAGAAATAAAAAAAAAAAACAATTGAAATGAACTTGTACACACAATTGAAGATGTAACACTTGAGAACATATAAATACCTCTTGTTAAGTTCAAAACAAAATAGAAATACAAAATAAAAAATTATAACATACATATGTATTACACACATATAAAAATCGTTGAAAGATATTATGCATATACATATTAATTTTTAGGTATGCACAGTTGTTTTTACATACACAAGTAAGTAAATAAAAATATTTTATTTTAGTTTCGCTCGTAAAATTTATTAAGTACTTTAGACACGAGTAGTTGAATGTTATTTTTGGAAGGCTGCAGTAAATGTAAAGAAACATTTTGTAAATAATAAATACGGATTTGTCGAGCCTTTTTTTTTTAAATATACGTATAAATTAATATATATATATATCCTTCGCGTGCCGTAGATTTTATACCCTTGCAGTGTTAGAAGAAAACTTTTCATACAAAAACTCAATTTTCAGCCGTTTGTTCCTATGGCAGATGTATTATATAGTGGTCCGACCAAAGTTGTATGGATCCAGCTGCTGTTAATGCTGATCAAGAATATATATATCCTTTTGAGTCTACTATACGTCCTAAGGATAGTTACAAACTCCAGGGCAAAATTAATATACACTCTGCAAGGGTATGTATCAAAGCTGTAAACCATATTAATTTTAAATGTGTCAAGGCTTTGTTAGGTCCTCAGTTTTAGAAAGATATATTTATACTGAAATTAACCGTATATATATATATATATATATATATATATTTACGGTTAATTTCAGTATAAAATTATATACACATGTATACTACAAGTAGAATAGGTTTGAAGAATACAAGGTATATAAATATTTAAAGATAAAGTGTATTATTAAATATTATGCAAGTACATATAGTTGCATAATGTACCTTATATACTTCTAGCTATAACTCGATGAGATTATCTGAAGTTTAACACGCCCAACACAAAAAGTACATATAAAGTGCATTAATGAATTTAAGCATTTAATGAAATGAATTAATTTATAAGAATACAAATATATATGTTAAATAAAAAAAATTATACATTCATACCTTAGTAATAAATTAATATTTACAAAAAAGAAATGATAAAATAATTACAAACTATATTATTCTAGCTATGAATTATACAATAACTGGCATGACTTAGAATTCAATTTCCAGTTTTATAAAAATATTTAGGCACGTGCAATTTTCACTCCCAAAAACATCTCAATCTATATTTATACACATACATATTTCACCTTAGTTGTATTCTTCGTTTTATTGTTTATTATACTGTTATATACAACCTAGTTCCATAAACATGTACCAACAATGTGCATAAAATTAACATTTTCGCATAAGCCTAAAAATAAATAACCGCATTAATTAAAAAAAAAGTAAATACTATTTACTAATTGCATAAAAAGTTACCCTGAACAGTAATAGTAGTGTCCAAATGAACTTAACAAAAATAATGAATTATACTATATTAAAAAGCATTTAAAGAAGTTATACCGAACTCTAAAACAGCCTAAGAAATTCATTATAAAATAAATAGTAAAAATATCAGAATTTTTTATAAAACGAATTTCATAAAATAATTCATTGACGCGTACATACATATTTATTTGAACTTTGAATACAAGAGTTTATGGAAAAAGTTTCAAAATTGTAAAAATTGATTCTGACTATAACCAAAATTCAAATAAAACAGTCATGAGGCTTACTAAACAAACACTTGTTAATTCATTTCTATCGGAAAAGTGATCGGATCAAGCTTTCTCTGAATTAAGGTTTTCTATGAAATCAAATCTAAAATACTTAGATTACGCACTTATATCTTATGTTTTATATCTTATGTAATTTTAATTCATGAATATTAATTAAATTGAAACATATATATGAAAACTAATAAAAGACATACAGTATATCAAGAAACTCTTTACACACTGAAAATAATCATATTTTTACTTTTTTAATGAAGAACTAATAACAAAACAACGAAAGGGAACATTTTAAAGCAACAAAATATAAGTTTATACATTTTTGACACTGTCAAGAAAGTGTTTACACACTCTCGTTTTCGATTTCGTTTTGTTCTTTTCGATGAAAAAACGGTACTTTACCGTTATCTATACTTTTGCATGCTGCGCTATGATTGCAATTCATTTCATTTAATTGTGAATTCTTGCTGATCACGTGCCAAAAAGCGACTTTTTAAACATTTAAAATGCCTGGAGCAAGATTAACCTTTGAAATGGTCCAGTTGATTCATCATAATCAACAAATTGGAAAATCCGCAGCTGAATTGGCGCAAATGTTCATGGTGTCGAAGAAAACAATTTATAATGTTTTAAATCGAGCCAAAAATGAAGGGAGATTGGAAACAAAGTGTGGAAGCAGTCTAAAAAATAAAATTGACGGTCGGGCAGATCGGCTTATCATGCGAAAGATCCGGAATAACCCCCAAATTTCAACCAGAACTCTTGCTAACGAATTGGAGGAAGAATTGAATATAGTTGTTTCACACGAAACCATTCGTCAATCACTATTCCGGAACAAATATTCTTCAAGAGTTGCGCGAAAAAAAACCGTTGCTTTCGCATTCAACATCGAAAAACGATTCTCTTTCGCTGTTGACATGATCAGCAAGCCCGCAAACTGTTGGTATGACGTCATATTCTGTGACGAATCAAGAATAATGTTGTATTACAACGATGGACCGTTTATAGTGTTTAGTTGACCCGTATGACAACTCAATAGCACAAATCTATGTACGTACATCGAAAAAGAAATGAAAATCAAATTTCAAAAGCAAATTTTTCAGCTATTTATATATATTTTTTTATTAATTTTTTGTTTAAACATAACTACATTTTTGCTCTTTAAAAATTTTTTGGACAAAACGTTTGTATGACCGTCAGCGGTTAAATGAATTATCTATTAGTTGTAGATTGGTGGTAATACATAAACGTTCCTGCGCGACTTAATACAAAAGACGATGATTGTTTAAAATTGCATGAAAATTCGAACTTTTATTAATTTGGGATAGTAAACATTTAACTGATTTAAACACAAGCAAACAATTCGTATGCTGATTAAATACTAAAATGATACACTACATATATGTAAATACTTAACCAAATTATTTGAATCCCGCCTTGGTGGCAGTATTAACAATCATCTGCAAGTTCTCATGTAAGGTACGTATTTGGTTCAGGGTATCAGAATCTATATTCTCAATTATGTCTGCCTGCACTTCAACAAGTTTTTTGGGCCGAAGCGATAGTACTCCGTTACGTATGGGAATATTAACATTCGCAATTTTGTCGGGCATACTGCATAAATAGAATAATTTAATTCAGTAACTAAATTAATGAATAAAATTTACTTACACCTGTGCTACAATTGGACTACCGAACTTCGAGAGCGCCATCTCTCCAGGCTTTGGCCATCGCATAAATGCCATAGGTGGAGTTTCCGGAGAGGATAAGCGCTTGGGACATGGCGTTCGTTCTGCACTAAACGCCTTCGGTCGTGAAGACATCGGTGTACGCATCTTGTTCCGCGAACTGCGAATTGATTTCTGCACGGAAATCGACATCGACCCGCTGTTCGCTACTGGTAATTTGGCACCGTCGCAGGCAGAGCGGCTACGCCTGTCGCGTCGTGCACGAGCCGAATGCAAAGGTCCAGGCTTTGGGCCATGTCCGCTTGTGTAGACAGAATTTCCACTTGTTCCGTTAGTGGCACTCATGCCGCTGTCTTCTGTAAGATAACCTTTATAGAGTGACCGCAAGTGTATGTGTGTAAGTACAGTTGCGAAAGTTATTTCCAAAGTTAGTGCACAGTTAAAAAGCCATTATAAGCTAAATGTAAATAGGCACAAGCATATTTACGTATACAAATAAGTATAAATACTTGTAGGTGAAAATACCTTCATCGTTGCGACTATTGCTAGCAGTTGCTGTCAACAAACAATTATTGGCGTTTGTTGTTTTGTTGCTGCAAATTGAATGGGATCCCATTTGTTGTGTGTGATCGCTGGCTTTTAAATCACCAAAACGTTGAATTTGTACTAGGTCCATTATAAAGTCTGGCATTTTCATATTTCGTAATTCCGTTTGCAGGCGCGACTGAAGCAAGTGGATTCCTGTGTCTACAATTGCCTTGTATCGTAATCCAATGTCGTCCAGGCCCATAAGGATTGAATCTACTTTAATTTCATAAATACGGAATTTTTCCTCACGATTGGCTGTCTCTCGAGTTCGTTTCGAATTTTTTGGTATCTTTGTACGCGGCATTCTGTAGTTTTATTTATTACTCTCTCAGCTTACTAAATCCTATTGAAATCGTCGTCGTTTAATATTTCTTCCGAATTTCCGCCTTTTCTCTAAATATAGCGTCGATAAATTATAGTCAATGATGTATTGAAATTAATTATCGATAACATATATTGTATAGTTTATAATCATAACAACTCATTGCAATGCTGATATTTTATAGCCGATACTGGCTATTTTCATTGCATTGCAGTTCATACAATTATTTGTCAATATGGTTATCAGACAAACATTGTAAGTAAATATCTAGCTTAAATAATATAAACCGAGCCTGGCTAAAAGCGATGAAGACATGGGCGCGTAAAGACAACACCAGTAAAATTTGATTTTGTCATTTTTTTCGGTTAAGATAATTGAGCAAGAAGCAGGGCTATACTTACATATGTATGTGTTATATGCTTAATGGTATTATCATTGCTTTCATCAATATTTACCATTTAAGCTACTTTTAATATATTTTAAAACTTTACGTAAAGTTTAAAGGCAGAAACCATCAACTTCTGGTAGGGGTCCTAGAGTCCTTCGGCGCCAACGTAGGCCATCGCCCACATAGCCGGACCATGATATCTTTCAAGTCTGATAACGTCTTGCCAGAATACCTGGTACACCTTCTGTTCTCACTTAATACGGAAGCTCTACTGATTCCTGATGCCCCTGTCTTGATTTTCGGTCGGTCCTCGTATTTCTTGCATAGACGCCATCATCCCTAGCCGTATCAGCATTAAATTCCGAATGTTGAGAAGCTGGCACTTACCTAAAGGTTTCCTGCGCTTGGAATAAAGCCACTGCTGATTTAACCTCGGTCGGAAGATCAGCTGTCCCGGTCGTTGTTTGATCGGATACGTGGCCTCCAACTGTGTATTTATATTCGTCTGTCATGCTCATGTCTTTTCATCTTCGTACCAACTGCTCGACCTCTTTATGTTTGCTGACTAATTTGCTAATATTTTCTTTTTCTACATTATTTAATCTTATTTCCTATAAGTTACACCTACATATATAAATAAATAAAAAAATATTCCTTAAAATAAATTTTGTTTGTTACCGAATTTGCATAAAAAAAACAACAAAAATATAACTTTCTCCTCCCAGAAAACTCGGCTTCTTGAATGGTATAAGATATTGGACGCTACCCAGATTGGACAAAAAACAAAGAATCTGCTATCGCTACCTACTTGGATCACAGTCTGAGTCTCGGGCAAGGTTCTCTTATTGTATATCAAACAAAAACTGAAAACAAAAATATCTGGACTTCATCAGATCTAGTAGCGGCATCGCTGTTTTGGACAAATTGGTAGTAGGTTGACTCATTTTTATACCTGGTGCCCATAGGGTACCAAGGGTGTAATGAATTTGTGACTGCAGCAAATGTATGTAACGCCCATAAGGAGGCGCCCATTCTGGATCAGGATCATTAGCCGAGTCGATTGGAACATGTCCGTCTATCCATCTGTACATCCGTATGAACATACAGATTTCGGAGACTGCAAGAGCTACAGACTTAATTTTTTTTTGCAAAGTACTTGAATGGTACACAATTAGAATACGTTTGTTCGGACGTTGGGTAAAAAATTGGTACAGATCGGATAATTAACATGGAAGTTTGGCACATTTCAGATACCAAAATTTAAGGGGCGTCTCTATGGCGTGCGGTTGTCTGCGGCAACAATTTCGTGTTTTTTTAAACTTGTAAAAAGTTTAGCTCAGTTGTTAGATGGTTGAACTTGCGTACTAGTGATTCGCAATTCTTGGAACAAACCTATCAAAAATATTAAAATACCTTAAAGCAGTAAATTTATACTATCTCATCTAAACTAAGTTAAGCAAATTCACACCCATCACAACTGTGTATATAATATAATATACTGTAGGTTAATTTAAAGAAAAACAATAACATGTGTATGTATGTATATAGTAGTATCTAAACACAAACGTAACAAGAAAAAAATCTTAACACAGGAGCTGTAGGCCTCTGCAGCCATAGCCAACTCGCAACCTAACCTATATTTTTAATATTCTAAGAAAGGTCTAAATGTATAAATAAAATAAAACCTCCTCTTCTTCTTTCCCCTCTCCATCCTCGACCATCCTTCTTTTTGTACCGATTGCAAGGGCTACAGTAACATAATAATAGAGATGGAAATTCAATTATTAACCTTAGCTGTGTAATACAAATTAAATAAAAACTGGCAAGAAAGAAATGCTATCTTCGGCGTGCTGGAGATGTCATACCTTATGCAGTTTTAAAAAAAACTTTCAATACAAAAAACGAATTTTCGGCCAAAATTGATTCAGGTTATATATACTACGTTTTATTTGCTGATTAAGAATATATATATATATTTTTGGATATGGAAACATTTGTTTAAGGTCGACGTCGCTGGTACAAAAAGTACTTAATTTATCTTTAATAGGTTTATTTTCTGAATACTAAAAATGATAAATTTAAGTTAAAATAATTCTATCTTCCAGTATTTCAAAAAATTTCTGGGGCGGTCTGCTTTATAAAAGGATTATTTAGGCTTAGTTTATTCTTGTGACGACTTGCGGATGGTTGCTACTTCAGTTTCAAGAATTTTGACAGCTTTTGAGACGTTATCTTAACAATCTTATTCGAATCTTGCCTTCTCTTTTCAAAAATTTTTGTATTTGAATTAAAATCACTATTTAATAAGCGAACATATAAATATTCCCATGATATATTCCAGACAGAACATATAAATATTCCCAATATTCCAGATAGACAATTGATTAGTGAAATAAATGAAGGATGGTACAAGTGAATGCACGTCTGTGTCCCAAATGGGGAAATGATGTGTAACTGCCAATTTTGCATTTGGGTGAAGTCGTTTTAAGTGAATTCGTTTCCGCTTGCTTAGCCATAAACATCCGTTGCCGAATTGGTCATCGCAACTAAGGGGTTCTATCGCCAAAGAAACACAAATCCTTCGCTGAGTTATCATGCGCAATTATCTCATAATCTCGTTTCTCTACATAAAAGATAGCCTTTGTAATCTCCCAGAAATTAAGTAAATAAGATACAGCTTAAGGTCTACTAAGCGTTCGATACACAACTAAGAATTAGATATAATCTGGCTTTCGAATCGGTAAGACTTGAACCTTGCTTTCCATACGTGAATAGTTCATATTGTCTTCAATTGTTCGCATAAGTTTTTCTACTAATCCCTTGCAGAGAGTATATTAGTTTGGGACAAGAGTTTGTAGCGCCCCTTAAGATGCTTGGGAGACCCTACAAGGTATATATTTTTGATCAGCGCCGACAGGGGAATTCAAATGTGCATGTCCCTCTGTCCGTCTATTTCAACCTAAACTAGTCTCTCAGATATCTGAAGGAAACATGGTACACGTACTTCCTATCTCCATAAGCTGTAAATAAGTCGGAACTAGTCGGATTGGACCACTATATCATATAGTTGCAATAGGAACGATAGGTCGTAAATTGAGTTTTTGTATAGAAAGTGTTTTTTTTAAGGGTATAAAATCGTCGGTCCGCCGAAGATAACAATTTGACGCTTCTAATATCTCAGTTTTTACAAACACTAGAGACTTGTAATTTGGAAGGGGACATTTAAGCATCAATATAAAACAGTCCTGATTTTCGAGGTTAAATCAGTTGGTTGTCAGCTGAGCTGTCGCTGTCAACGCAATGCGTTCATACAATTATTTGTCAATATGGTTATCAGACAAACATTGTAAGTAAATATCTAGCTTAAATAATATAAACCGAGCCTGGCTAAAAGCGATGAAGACATGGGCGCGTAAAGACAACACCAGTAAAATTTGATTTTGTCATTTTTTCCGGTTAAGATAATTGAGCAAGAAGCAGGGCTATACTTACATATGTATGTGTTATATGCTTAATGGTATTATCATTGCTTTCATCAATATTTACCATTTAAGCTACTTTTAATATATTTTAAAACTTTACGTAAAGTTTAAAGGCAGAAACCATCAACTTCTGGTAGGGGTCCTAGAGTCCTTCGGCGCCAACGTAGGCCATCGCCCACATAGCCGGACCATGATATCTTTCAAGTCTGATAACGTCTTGCCAGAATACCTGGTACACCTTCTGTTCTCACTTAATACGGAAGCTCTACTGATTCCTGATGCCCCTGTCTTGATTTTCGGTCGGTCCTCGTATTTCTTGCATAGACGCCATCATCCCTAGCCGTATCAGCATTAAATTCCGAATGTTGAGAAGCTGGCACTTACCTAAAGGTTTCCTGCGCTTGGAATAAAGCCACTGCTGATTTAACCTCGGTCGGAAGATCAGCTGTCCCGGTCGTTGTTTGATCGGATACGTGGCCTCCAACTGTGTATTTATATTCGTCTGTCATGCTCATGTCTTTTCATCTTCGTACCAACTGCTCGACCTCTTTATGTTTGCTGACTAATTTGCTAATATTTTCTTTTTCTACATTATTTAATCTTATTTCCTATAAATATCTATAAGTTACACCTACATACATAAATAAATAAAAAAATATTCCTAAAAATAAATTTTGTTTGTTACCGAATTTGCATAAAAAAACAACAAAAATATAACTTTCTCCTCCCAGAAAACTCGGCTTCTTGAATGGTATAAGATATTGGACGCTACCCAGATTGGACAAAAAACAAAGAATCTGCTATCGCTACCTACTTGGATCACAGTCTGAGTCTCGGGCAAGGTTCTCTTATTGTATATCAAACAAAAACTAAAAACAAAAATATCTGGACTTCATCAGATCTAGTAGCGGCATCGCTGTTTTGGACAAATTGGTAGTAGGTTGACTCATTTTTATACCTGGTGCCCATAGGGTACCAAGGGTGTAATGACTTTGTGACAGCAGCAAATGTATGTAACGCCCATAAGGAGGCGCCCCATTCTGGATCAGGATCATTAGCCGAGTCGATTGGAACATGTCCGTCTGTCCATCTGTACATCCGTATGAACATACAGATTTCGGAGACTGCAAGAGCTACAGACTTAATTTTTTTTTTGCAAAGTACTTGAATGGTACACAATTAGAATACGTTTGTTCGGACGTTGGGTAAAAAATTGGTACAGATCGGATAATTAACATGGAAGTTTGGCACATTTCAGATACCAAAATTTAAGGGGCGTCTCTATGGCGTGCGGTTGTCTGCGGCAACAATTTCGTGTTTTTTTAAACTTGTAAAAACTTTAGCTCAGTTGTTAAATGGTTGAACTTGCGTACTAGTGATCCGCAATTCTTGGAACAAACCTATCAAAAATATTAAAATACCTTAAAGCAGTAAATTTATACTATCTCATCTAAACTAAGTTAAGCAAATTCACACCCATCACAACTGTGTATATAATATAATATACTGTAGGTTAATTTAAAGAAAAACAATAACATGTGTATGTATGTATATAGTAGTATCTAAACACAAACGTAACAAGAAAAAAATCTTAACACAGGAGCTGTAGGCCTCTGCAGCCATAGCCAACTCGCAACCTAACCTATATTTTTAATATTCTAAGAAAGGTCTAAATGTATAAATAAAATAAAACCTCCTCTTCTTCTTTCCCCTCTCCATCCTCGACCATCCTTCTTTTTGTACCGATTGCAAGGGCTACAGTAACATAATAATAGAGATGGAAATTCAATTATTAACCTTAGCTGTGTAATACAAATTAAATAAAAACTGGCAAGAAAGAAATGCTATCTTCGGCGTGCTGGAGATGTCATACCTTATGCAGTTTTAAAAAAAACTTTCAATACAAAAAACGAATTTTCGGCCAAAATTGATTCAGGTTATATATACTACGTTTTATTTGCTGATTAAGAATATATATACATATTTTTGGATATGGAAACATTTGTTTAAGGTCGACGTCGCTGGTACAAAAAGTACTTAATTTATCTTTAATAGGTTTATTTTCTGAATACTAGAAATGATAAATTTAAGTTAAAATAATTCTATCTTCCAGTATTTCAAAAAATTTCTGGGGCGGTCTGCTTTATAAAAGGATTATTTAGGCTTAGTTTATTCTTGTGACGACTTGCGGATGGTTGCTACCTCAGTTTCAAGAATTTTGACAGCTTTTGAGACGTTATCTTAACAATCTTATTCGAATCTTGCTACCAATAATGTGGCATTGGCGTCAAATAAACATTTTGCAATTTCGATGGCATGGTATGTAATATGTCATAGGGTCAAGGAACAGAACCTTTTAAGGAAG
>JBAMBR010001493.1:0-47515 GCA_037044475.1 Zaprionus obscuricornis
TTTTTTTATTTTTAGTTTTTATTATTTTCTCATTATTATTATTATTATTTAGTATTATAAATATTTTTAAAAATTCCAAATATATATCTACAATTTTCTATTATATTTTCTATATTCAATTATTCAATTTTTTATGTATTTTATTTTCTATTTAATCTTTTAATTAATGTTTCTCATTATTATTATTATCAATATTTAATATCATAAATATTTTTCAAAAATTTTTAAAATATTTTTTTTTTTAACTTCCGTATACAAATAGTAAATCCCAACTATTTTGATCAGTTTCACATCAATTTGTCTTTATTTGTCAAATTTATTATTATTACATAATTCCCTCACACATTTTGCTGTGTTATATGACATTTTCTTATAACATTTTAGAAGAAGAATCCTAAGAAAATTTATTCTTTAGTTTTGTTTGATTTTATTTTTCTCTCTTCTCTTTCATTGTGTTAATTTCTATTGCTGCGTTTAATTAAAATTAAATCGTAAGCTTTTGCTAAAAGCTAAGCTAAATTTATGTGACATTTGTAGAGAAATAGAGAATACAGAGACGTAGTTGTCGAAAGGGGAAGGGGGGAGGGGAGTGTGAGGCAAAGTGAAGTAAATGTAACTTTTGTTTGTTTAACGATTTCAACTTACTTTAAGTTACGAAAACTTAACTCTGCCCCGCCCCCTGCTAAAGTTTTGTTTTTTGTTAGTAGTTGCCGACGCCACTGTATTTAACCGCAAATGAAGTCGCGCATCTTGTTAGCAATTTGTTCAACGGCTTTTGTCGCGTCTTGTCGCCTGAGACAACATTCATTCAAAGTTGATTTTGTTTTTTTTTTTTTCTTTTATTCAAAGTTTTGAGTCGGCAGCTTGCGGCGCAGATGAATTGACTTGGCCAACAACAACAACAACAACAAGAAAAATAAAGTCTAGCTTACAATAAAAAAAAAAAATGTTTTTTTTTCTAGTTAAGAACAAAACTCGTTTTGACTGTGGCAAGGCCACAGCATTGTTCAACTCAATGCTGAGGGTTGACAGCGACAGTGAGCTCACCTGTCCTCAGGTAACATTCGATGTGGAGATTTCTAGACATCTCTAGCTGCTGCTGCTGCTGCTGCTGCTGTTACTGCTGTCACTCAAGTGTAAGACAAAGATAGCAGCTATGTGAGCAAGAGTGAGAGCGGGTGTATGTGTCGACATAGCGGCGTCATTCAACCCCAGACTTGATGGGGGCAGAGGGTCATCGTCATCGTCGTCGTCGTCGTCGTCTGATAAATTTCCATTTCGTTAAATGCACGAAATTTACGAGTTTTTCGCGCGCACTGCACGTGCAGCACATGTCCTTTTCATACTTTACGATCCTGAGGGGAATCATTCTCTAGTTCTAGCGCTTAAATTTCTTTTTCTTCTGCCTCTTCCCTCTCTCTCTCGTTCTCTTTCTACTGTCTCCCTCTCAGTCTTTTTTTTGTTTTGCGTGTTATTGAACTCGTGTCGGCGAAGGCGACGCCTCCTGCTGCTGTTGCTGCCAAATGACTTTGAAACAAAAATAATTTCGAATTGGAATTTCTGCTTGGCTTCGCTTTGAGGCTTTAAAACAACACCTACAACAGCAACAACAACAACAACAACAACAACAACAACAGCAACAGCAACAGCAACAGCAACAGCAACAACAACAACAACAAGTCATAAACTTTTCTCCGAAAAAATTGTCGAAGCAGACAGTAAAAGAATGAGAAAGAAAAAAATGAAAAAAAAAGCGAAAATAATTTTTGTATCCTCCAGATACTTGAAATAGTTTCGTTTCGTTTTTGGATTTTTTTTTTCTTTTTTTTTCATTTTTCTTTTTTTTTGCTTTTTTTTTTTGTAGACAGGCATTGAACTTAATGCTTTGCTAGCACGACTAAAATCGATAAGCGCTTTAAAAACGCACGCTCGAAAGTATGCAGCAATAATAGTAACAACAGCAACAGTAGCAGCAGCAGCAACAGTAGCAACTGCAGCAACAATAGCAACTGCAGCTGCAACGCCGTGCAATTATATATAAACTTAATGTTGAGCTAAATACAAAATGCATTTATTACAATTGTTGCTGTTGCCGCTGCTGCTACTGCTTTAATCTAAAATGACACGGCAGCAACAACAATAAGTTGCTGCTGTTGTTGTTGAACAAATTACTTGCACACGCCCTTAAAATGTACTATGGGCGCAAAAATTTCATTTCATTTTACAATTTGACAGTGTAATAAATTGTCATTTCATTGACTTTACATAAACGCTTAACATAATCAAAAGCTATTAACAGCTGTTAACTGTTAAGCGCAGCTGTTAGCAGTCGTTAAGCTTACACTTAACAGCAGCTTATAATATTACTATGGAAAATATATACATATAATCATTGCCTGCATAATTTTTTTTTTCTGTTATTTTCATTAGTAATTGCAATATATGCCCCATAGTACATATAACTTTTGGCCCATCGCTCAAATTAAAAGCATTAAAATCGCTCGCACAAAAAAAAAAAAAACTGAACATGCAATTTAAAGCCTTCATTTGCAGTTCTTGCTCTTGCTCTTGTTATTGTCGTTGTTGTTGCTGCTGCTGCTACTGCTGCTGTTGTTGGCAGTTGGCACTGCGAGTGTATACACACACATACATATGTAAAAACACACGCACACAGCGCACAATGTCGTCAATTCGCGTATTTTGTGAACAAAAATTATTGAAAAATATTTTATTCAACTTTATTTCAATTTATGGAAAGAAATAATTTTTATACAAACAAATATTTATATATAAAAAAATCAGAAAAAAAATATTTGTTTAAAAAAAAAAAAAATAAAAATAATTTTTTAAAAAATTAAAAAAAAATAATTTAAAAAAAAAACTTAAAAAAAAACTTAAAAAAAAAATAAAAAATAAACAACAAAAATGAAATAATTTTTTAAAAAATTCAATAAAAATTTTAAAAAAATTAAAAATAATTTTTTAAAAATGTTAAAAAAAAAATTTTAAAAAAAAAAAATAAAAATAATTTTTTAAAATATTCAAAAATAAAATATTTAAGAAAAATTAAAGATTTAAAAAAAGTGAAAATTAAAACAGTATTTTTAAAAAATTCAAAGAAAATTAAAAATAATTTTTGAAAAATTTGAAAATTTTTTTTTTTTAAACTGTAAAAAAAAAATTTGTAACAAACTTAAAAAAAAAATGAAAAATATTTTTTTTTTAAAAATTCAATCAATATTTAAAAAATAAAAATAATTTTTTCAGAAAACGATCGCCTTTCAGAATTGAGCGAAAAATTGCGTACAAAGATCGTTGCGTAATTGAGATTTTTTTTAATTTTTACCAAAAAATAGAATCATTGGTGACATAGTGCAGCGTCTAAGCATTAGCATTGCCTTCCCCCTTGAAATATGCAATTGGTTTTTTTTTGTTGCGCTTGCATTGCAGCCAAAGCTTACATATTCGCCCACTTTATGGCTCCAAATGTGTTCCTGCCAAAGGGGTTGCTTTTGTTGTTGTTTTTGTAGTTGTTATTACTGCTGCTGCCGCTGCTGTAGCTGTTGCTGTCGCTGGCGTTTTTTGGCTTGTCTTTTGTGCAATCTGCGCTTGGCTTTTTTTTTAATAAACGCAGCCAGTCGCCAGTTGCTAGTCGTTTGGGGTCGTTTATATGTTGTCATACACACATTTCTATAGCTATGCTTGTCAGTGTATGTGTGTGTGTGTGTATGCACTTTGTGTGTGTGTGTGACGACCCTTTCTTTTTACATTTATGACTTTATTTTTCATTAACATTTTCATGTTGATTCTTCAGTTGAAGTTTTTAAAGTTCAACAATACAAGTGACGCATGCGTCGCCATATTTGTAATGAGAGCATCACTCGACACTGTTAACTGTTAACAGTGCACTGTTAATGCAAAGTTTGTTTTTCTGGTATGCATTTTGGAGTTGACAGAGTCAACTCCGCGCTGCGTCTGCTCTACTCTACTCTGTTCTGCTCTGCGGTGCGCTGCTCTGCTCCGCTCTGCTCTGCGCTTCTCTGCTCTGCTCTGCGCTGCGCTGCTCTACTCTACTCTACTCTACTCTGCTAAGCACTGCGGTGCGCTGCTCTGCTCTCGCTCTGCTCTGCTCCGCTCTGCTTTGCTCTGCGCTGCGCTGCTCTGCTTTGCGCTGCTCTGCTCTGCTTTGCTCTGCGCTGCGCTGCTCTGCTATTTATAGACATTTTCGACTTATGTTAATATGAAGATGAGAATGGGAACAGTTACACACACACACATACAGACATTTATGTATGTGTAGTAATTTAACTGTGGTTGGGAAGAAGACGATGCACAATATGTTTAATGGGCATGGGGCGCCATCAATGCTGTTGGCAATTTATGTTTATTGCAGCTTAAGCATAATTTCTGTTTGTTTTTCTTTGAGCTTGCAAAATTTTAAAGTCATTTTTTTTGGCGCAACTTTTGTTTAATTTAATTTGAAATTAATTATAATAAATAATAAGAGAAATAAATTTATAAATAAAATTAAATATTTAAAAGCTTAAATTTTAAATAGATTTTTATTAATAACAAAGCAGCAAGTAGCTAAATATACATAGATAATTTAAGCTATCTAATGACGCTAAGTATAGGTATTTTTCATGTCAGCTTTTCTTTCAATACACAACCCACACACACTTTCAATTTTGTATCTATAATCATTTTTACCTGCATGTCTCTTATCTATAGCTGTAAAAGTCGTAGTCCTAGACCCATTAGAGAGTCAACTCAGCAAGCAAGCAAAGCAACCCTCAAACCTTAGTTAAATTATTAAAGCCTGTAGACCAAAAAAAATATAGAAAAAATAATAGACAAGGGCAACAACAATGATAGCAAAAGCTTTTTATTGATTTTGTTGTTTTTTTTCTGTTTTTTTATTTGTAATTTGCTTTTGCTGTGTTTGCAGTTAAAATCTGTTTAAATATAACAAGAAACAAGGCGAAAGGACAAAGAGCAAAGGACAGCGCATATCGCATTGGCAAGTGACAAAATCGTTCTGTAATTGTTTTTGTGTTACATTGAGTTTGTAGCAAGGTCTGCAAGGTTAGGGTTGAAAAGGCAAACATAAGGTTAACATATGTTCACTGGAAGTAAGACAGAGAGAGAGAGAGCGCGCGAGAGAGTGTGCAGCATAATTGAGAGAGCCAATGAAAAGCTTTAAAGCTTTGCTTGGAAATGAAAGTTGTCTATATAAGGTTAACATATGTTCACTGGAAGTAAGACGAGAGAGAGGAGAGGAGTGCAGCATAATTGAGAGAACCAATGAAAAGCTTTAAAGCTTTGCTTGGAAATAAAAGTTGACTATATAAATTTCAAAATGTTGAAAAATGAAGCAAAAATTAAAAAAAAATAATAAAAAAAAATTATAAAAAAAATTATTAAAATTAAAAATTATTAAAATTAAAATTAAAATAAAAAATAAATAAAAAAAATTAAATTATATTAAAATAAAAAAAAAACAAAGCAAAAAGCTCCATATGCACAGCTGTTGCTGAAAAGCTTTAAAGCTCTATGCTTAAGGGTTGCATTATGCTTGGAAAAGCTCAGCTAGTTTTTCATTTTGCATTTTCCATTGGTTTACATTCAGTTTTACACAAACTGAGCAAAAGTTACATTTAACAATAAAACAAAATTCAAATTGTTTTCAATTTTATTTTAAAAAAAAAATATATATATTAAAATTTGTTTGTGCTTTTCGAGGGTTGCTCATGCAGTTGTTAAACAAACAAAAACAAAAGCAAAATATGCAAATTTTTCATTAAAAAACGCAAAAATAAATCAATAAAGCGTGTAGCAAGTTTTGTAAACACGCCGAGCCCCTTAAAGCGACACGCCCACAATTCGATGAGCCGTAAAAATTAAAGTTGAAGCCACAAATCTAACAGCGGAACTCAAGTAGAAAAAAAAACCACAAAAAAAAAGAAGAGAAAACAATTATGAAAATGTGCGGTAAATATTTGCTGCTATTGCTGCAGCTGATTATAGCAGCTACTGCGCAGCCAGAATTTGCAGCAGCTGAAGAGTTAACAGCACATCATATGACTAAACGCATGGATCTTGAATCCTGCATAGGTAAGAAATAAAAATCGAATATAAAATTTTAGGTATAATCATTGAAATATTATCTCTATCTCACTCACTCATAGGACACTTTGATGTGCATAAAAATACAATAATACGAACTGGCGAATCACAAGCAATTGGTGGTAAATATTTACAAGGTCTTGAGCTTGATACATTGGAGGAGTGTGAACGTTTATGCTGTGAGACCGATGCCTGTGATGTTTATATCTTTGAGCGTAAAGCTGGCGGTTATTGTTATCTCTTTGAATGTGGACCGCCAGAGAATTTTCATTGCAAGTTTACGCGACATGCGAATTATACAAGTGCAGTGTTAACGCCACAGGTGCGCAATACTGTTGAAGTTGCAAGCACACAGCGACCACAATTGCCGCATATATCAAGCAATAATATATCACAACAGGAATGGGAGTTAAGTAATTTGAAGTTAAAACCGGATATGCAACGTGTTGACAAACCAACAATTGTTGCCATGCCCACAACTGGCGCTGCTGCTGCTGCTGCTGGTACGGCTACACAAGGCGTGCCACAAACAGTCATAGCTGTTGTTGCACCACAACAAAGCGGTAAGTTATTATGCTTCACTATGCTAATGTTTTTTTTTTTACTCTTTAATTTTTCATTTCCGCTTTTCTTACTTCTGCTTTTCCGCTGGCAGCACCCGTTGCGCATTGTGGACGTTTTCAGTTTAGCTGCCATTCAGGCGAATGCATTGCTGTTTATAATGCTTGCGATGGCATACCACAGTGTGAAGATGGCAGCGATGAGGGACCGGAAGTATGTTGATGCCTCATTTACGCTGCTCTTTACCCTTGACCAACTTTTTTTTTGTTATTGTTTTTGTTTTTTTTTTGTAGTGCAATGCTGTTGCCTCAGTAGCCACAAAGCCAAATAGCAACAACAACAATAACAATGCTGAACAATATCAACCAGTGCCGCCCATACAGCAACAATTGCAGACAGCACAACAACAACAGCAGCCACAACAACAGCAGCAGCAGCAACAACAGCAACAACATGTTATGATACTGGGACCACCGCCACAACCACCGCCACCGCCGCCTATGGTTAATAATCGTGAAGATGCCACCGCTTGGGCTAATCGCAAAATGATTGCCGAATCCCAACAGCAACAGCAACAGCAGCAGCAGCAACAGCCACAGGCTGAAATTTTAAATACAGGTAAATAAATATTTTTTTTTTATTTTTTATTAATTTTATTTATAATTTTATAAATTTTAAAAATTTATTAAAATTAATTTTCTCAAAATTCTCAATTTTTGTTGCTTATTTGTCTGATTTTACTGCTAGTCAAAAGCTGTGCACAGCGCCGCTTAAACGTTTCTGTTAACTGGCTGCTGTTATGTTAAAGCGCTGTTAAGTGCTGTGCACAGCGGCGTTTAAATGTTTCTGTTAAGTGTCTGCTGTTATGTTACAGTGCGCTGTTAAGTGCTGTGATCTGTTAACATTTGTATTGCTGCTAATTGCACTAGAACTGACAGTCAAAAAAAAAAAAGGAAAAAAAAACTTGAAAGAAAATTTGTAAAACTTTCACAAAGAAAATTCTGCAGAAATTTATTTTGCAAAAAAAAAAATAAAATAAATAAATAAAAATTAATAGCGGAAGTAAAGAACAAGAAGAAAAATGACACAAAGTAAATGTTGTAGCATTGTGTGATATTAGCACATAAATTGCAGTCAAAGTGCACGCAATGTGCTTGCAACTTAAGCTTGCAACTGTTACTGGTCAGTTAACAATTGGCTGGCAGCAAAGGGGCAATGTTGCATGGGAAAAATTACAATTAAATGTCAGTTTTCATTGTTGTAATGGGATCCAATGTCAGTTTGAATTGATTTACGAGTGTGTGTGTGAAAGAGATAGAGAGAAAGAGAAAGAGAGAGAGAGAGGCAGAGAGTAGGAGTGTGTGTGTGTGTGTGTGTGTGTACTCAATGTCTACTTGTAATTAATTCAATTAACTTTGTGCGCTTCTGCAAACATTCGCTTCCTCAACAACAACAACGACAACTGCAACACCAACAACAATTGCGACAACAACAACAAACAACAACAACAACAACAACAAACAGATGAGCAGCTCAACAGTCACATATTCAATCACAAAGGCGGCTTGCAACTGCAGCAGCAGCAGCAGACAGCTAATGTTGCTCAGGGGCAGGGACAGGGACTGTCAGCAACAGCAGCACAGCTGCCAACATACAACAGCAACACTAACAACAACAACAATAATAATGGAGCATTGTATGGCATGTCGCTGCCACGAACTGGCATTTATCTGACGCCAGCACAACAACAACAACAGCAACAACAACAACAAGCAGCTGCAGTTGTTAGTGTGCCACAGCAAGCGAATGTTGTTAACTGGCCGCCACAAGCTGCAGCAGCAGCAGCGCCAGCACAAATTACTGTGCAACAACAGCAACAACAACAAAGCTATGCAGCAGCAGCCGTAGCGCCACAACAAGCCATGTTACCAGTATTAAATGCAGCACCAATACATGGCAAAAATGCGCAAACAGCTGATGAAGATTACGATGATTACGAGGAGGAAAAATCTACAGAAGCGCCCAAAAAGGTAAAAAAAAACTTTGAATTTTCGATTTTAATATAATAAAAAAATGAATTGCAGCGCAAACATAAGAAAGTTAAAGCGAAACTAGTCAAAGATCCCATTGAATTGGCGCTGGAGCAAAATAAGCAACAGCAACAGCAGCAGCAGCAACAGCAGCAACAGCAACAATTGCCGCCAGTAGCAGCAGCAGCAGCAGCAGCATTGCCAGTGCCTGTTGCACCTGTGCATGAACAATATAAAATGATACATGATAATTTAGCATTGGAATTTCGTGATCATGATGGACACTCGGAACGTCCTGGCGGTGCAGTATTATCCTTAACACTTGGACTGCTAGTAACGGCAGCATTGGCCATATTAATTGGCTGTCGCATGCGCACAGTGGGACGAAGAGCGCGTCGTTTGGGTGGCAAGACGCCATATTCGCAGGAGGCCGATTTTCTGGTCAATGGCATGTATCTATAAGCGGCAGCAGGAGCGAAAGTATAGCTCACACATACACACACATATATATATACATATATACATATATCTATATATACATCTATATATTTATATTTATGTTTATATCAAGTTCTATATGTAACGCTTTTGTGTGCCAGTCTCAAGTTTTGGGTTTTTGTTTTTGGGGTTTTTTGTTTTCTGTTTTGTTTTCAAGTATCAAGTGTGCGACGGGTGCCACATGATACCAAGTTGTAGTTAAAATAAATAAGAATTCTACAGAGGTCGTCTATGCTCGACTATAATATACCCAGTAACTAGTAAAAATTCCAATTAGAATTACGCTACATTTGTATTATGAAATTTGCATTTAAAGTTGAGCTTCCTGTGCATTTTCGCTTAATGTAGTGAGACGGGAAGAAAGGGCGTGGCAGTAATACAATAGAAACTTTCAACTTGGACAAACACTTGGAGATTCTTTTCTGCAAGAATTCAGAGAATTATAGAAATAGACAGAGGAATATTGGTCCGATCGACTTTTGAGAAAGATGTTGAGCAGGTTATTTATACTGAGCAGGATATTTGTACTGATCAGGATTCTTACTATTAGCAGGATACTTATATTGAGCAGGATACAGATACTGATCGGGATACTTGCAATTGGCAGGATGTTTATACTGAGCAGGATACTTACACTTAGCAGGATATTTATATTGAGCAGGATATTTATACTGAGAAGGATACTTGTAAAGAGCAGGACAATTGCATTATGGATATTTGTGCTGAGCAGGATACTTACTATTAGCAGGATACTTGTGCTGAGCAGGATATTTATACTGAGCAGCATACTTATAATTAGTAGGATACTTAGACTTAGCATATATGTAAGTATATAATATATCTGCTGTTCCTAGTTTCCGGTTATTGGGTATACGAAAAAAATAATGTAACGAATGTCAAACATATTTTATATAAACAATGATATACATGTAAACATATATATATATAAACTATACACATACATACATATATATATATATATATTATATATATAAAAAAAAAAATTAAAATTGTAATTTAAAAAAAAAAAATTAAATAAAATCGTTAAAAAAAAAAATTAAAAGACAACTTATGCATTTTTATTCACATTTTTAAATAATTTCCTTTATTTCATTTTTATTAAATTTTTCTCAATTTCATCTCATAAACTTTTATCCGTTTATATATATATATATATATCTATATATATATTTTACTTTATTTTATATTCTTCTTTTCTTGAGTTCAATACAACTACAAAATAATAGGAAGTTTTTCTTGTTGTTGTTGTTTTTTTTTTGTTGTAGCTTTGTTTTTTAGATTATTGATTTCTATTAAAATACAATGCAAAAAATATTTGCGCAATTTTTTTTTTATTATTATTTTTTGTTTTTTTTTTTCTTCTCTTTCCTTAAATTTCGTATTTTATTATTTATTTAATACACAATTTATATTTTTTTTTCTTGTTTTTTTTTTTTACAGCACGAGAATATAGCCAAAAGACAAATTTGACGCTTACAGATATCACATTAAAAAGAAAAAAAATAATAATAAACAAAAACTAAATTAAATTTTGTAAAATTAACAAAGATAATAAATTTTTTTTTTTTTGTATAATTTGGAAAATAAATTTTTTTTTGTTGTGTCTTATTTTGTTTTGTTGTGTATAATTTTTAATCATTTTTTTTTTTTTTTTTTTTTTATACATCGAGTCTTTTAATTCTTATTTAAGTTGCTTGTCAAGTATTGTTTTTGTTGTTGTTTGCTGTTTGCATGTTGTTGTTGATGTTGTTGTGGCCAGTATTTGTTTAATTGAAGTAAATTTTTTTTTCTGCCCCCCGCCCTGCTGCATTTGCTGTTTTTTGTTTTAGTTTTTAATGTTGAAGTTTACTAAAATACGCTTTGCTTTTTCTTCTTGTTGTTACGTGTTTTTCCTGTTAATTTTTTTCTTTTCTTTCTTTGACTTAACACTGTACAGATATACTCGTAATATTATATATATATATATAATATTTATATATAAACTAATTATATTTATAATTATTTATTTTTTATTTATTTATTTTATTTTTTTGTTTATTGATTAGAGTTTTTTTTATATGCCAATGTGCGATTTTATGATGCGCTGATTAATGTTTATCTTTATTTTTTATTTTATTTTATTTTTTTTCTTTCATTTTCTTTTTTTATTTATTTATTTTTTTTCTGCTGTGTGTTTTCTCTTTTCTTTTTTTTTTTTCGTTGTTTTTATTTTTATTTTTTATATTTGCTCTTTGCGTTTTTTTTTCTTTTTTGTGTCTACTAAAACAAAAGGAAATTTCAACACAGTTAAATAAATTATTTTTGTTTTCTTTTTTTTTTACAATTTCTTACACAATGTGCAACAAAATGCGTTTGTGTCTGTGTGTGTCTTCTATATATGTGTGTGTGTGTGTGTGTGTGTGTGTGTACATGAGAAAAGAAGAGAGATTATTCTTTGTGTTTTTTTATGTTGTTCTTTTTTTTTGTTTTTTTTTTTTTTGTTTTGGTTCAATTATTTTTTTGACTCTGCATTTTGCTTAATGTTGTTGTTTGTTTATTTGTTATTGTTGTTGTTAAATTAATAGTTAGCGTACTTTAATATAGATATTTATAATTTGCGATTTTTCGTTACTTGCTGCAGCTTGTGGTACGTATGTAATAATTGGACACGCGCATCATGTTGCATATCTGCAAAAGGAAAAAAAATTATTTGGAATTTTATATAAATAAAATATCAAGCATATATATATATATATTATATAGTTACCGCTTTGTCCACAGACGCGCAATTCGATCATGCTCCTCACGATTTTGCAAATATTGCGTAGCAATGCTGCCAACCAAGGGATCAGCTAAAAAAAAATCAATAATAAAAAAAATAAATATAAAAATATCGATATTAATAAGAGAAGACACATACCAGGATTACAATCTGTGAGCAGGGAACAAATCGAGAGTAAAACTTTTGATATGGTCAATGCCGGTGACCAATTATCCTTTAATATATCCAAACAAATGACACCTTGACTATTTATATTGCAATGATAGATGCGCGTACGAAATGTTACTTTTGGCGGTTTAAATGGATATTCCGGTGAGAAATGTATATCAAGAAAGAATACGCCACCTTCATAGACGGAACCAGGTGGTCCTAAAATTGTTGATACCCATTCATATAAATTATCACCTTTGGGACCGGCACTACAATTTGGCGGTGGATCTAATGTTATTTCAGCTAATTCTTTTTGTATACGTTTGGCTGATGTGCCCAATGCTTTGGATATTCTAGGCGTTGATTTTGTATCTTTACGTGGCTCATCATTGCCGCTTGTTGTTGTTGAATTGGAATTATTGCTACCAGATGCTGAATTGTTACCGCTACCAGAATTGCCACCATTTGTATTGGCATTACCACGACCGCCACGTGCTGATGCGACAACAGTTGAGGCGCTGCTTTGGGTTGTGGATGCACTGCTACTACTACTGGAAGAGCTGGCGCCGGATGTGGCAGCAACACTGGAGCTGGTGGCGCTATTGCCGGCACCAGTTGCTGTTGCTGGTGTTGAAGACATGACTCTTTCTCTCTCTCTCTCGCTCTCTCACTCACACACGCTCTTTGTCTCTCTTTGCAGTCTTTGTAAATTCTGTTCTGTCTGTTCGTGTGTGTGTGTGTGTTGACGCGGCTCAGTTACTGGAAGAGCTGCAACATAGAAATGTAATATAAGATTAGCGACTAAGGGTTTCGTTTTAATATTTCTAAGAAATTTTGCACTGATAAAAGATTTCACTGTAATTCGAAATTGTTTATTTACAATACGTTGTGTAAATTGAATTTCAAATTATTATTTATGAATTTTTCAGTATAAATTTTCTTATTCTAAATAAAACTTTGTCTCTCTCTCTCTTTCTTCTGATCAAGAATATATATAATTAATGGTGTTGACCACGCCTCCTAATGAGCATAAAATTCATTTTCTGGTGCCCAAAGTCATTATACTCAAAGTATGCTCAACGAGTACCGGGTATAACAACGTCTCACACAGCAAGAATTAGTTCATCACATTGAACTGAATTTGGCCAACAACAAAACTCGCATAAGTCTTGCGACAGGTCCTTGACCCGTTTTTTTTTTCTGCCACTGTGCGTGTGTGTGTGTGTGTGTGTGCTACGCATCATCTGTCTGAGGCAGTGAAACTGCTAATATGAAGTTGCTTGTTGAAAATATCTCATGCCACAATCTATTTCATTTAAAGCTCCATTGGATTAAATTTAATCACCGGAGCGCGTTGTGCTCACACAATGTGTGAGAGAGAGAGGAGCGCAGAGGCAAGCGGCCATTTTGGCAAACGCTGCCGCTGCTACTGCAGCGAGTCAACTGCGCAGCGGCAGAGACACAAGGCAGAGGGGCCCAAGCAATTTGTTGTAGTTTGTCACTTTTGACTATGACACAGCGTATGCATCACTTGCGTTTTTTTTTTTTATTTATGACTTTAAACATAATTAAATCACACATCGATCATAGTTAAAAATCAATCAGTTAAACGCAGACATTTGCAAAAAGGCCTCTGCGCTGCTGCTGCTGGCGGCGACTGCCGCTATTGTGCTGCTGCTGCTGTCGCTGTCGTTGCCGACACTGTTTCTGCTGCCTGTCGCGCAGTGTCGCTGCCAATCGCATGATTGCACAATTTTAATGCGACAAACAAAATGTTGAATTGAGACAAAGAACAGCACTGGGGTTAATTGTACAATACGCACCTTTTGCAAAAAAAAATAATTTGATTACTTTTACGTCGCGAAAACACACAGCAAAAAATTGTTCTGCTTCCTCTCTCTCTCTGCCTGTCGCACTTTTGTTCTCTCTCACACTCACTTTGTCGTCGCCTTAGTCTCTCTTAATCGTTTTTTGACACAACTTGGCCGCGTTGTTTTTACATGTATTTTCTATATACTTTTCTTTTTTTCTGTATTGTTTTTTTTTCTTGTTGTTTTTGTGTAACAAATATTATTTGTACAAACTTGTCAAGTTGCAAAATAAAATTTATTTGAGTTCAGTTGTCGTTGTAGTCGGGCAGGCAGGCAGGCAGACAAGCGGTCGGCCGCTTTTGATGTTTCTTTTGTTGTCAAATAAATATCGATGCAGTAGGCTCTTATTATCGATAGTTCGCTCAAAGCGTGTGTGTGCAATAAATTGTATATCGCCGGTAAATATGTGAAAAAATAATAAATTTGTTTTGTTTATGTTTTAAAGCAAACAAATTTGATTTTTTATTCTTTGATCTAAGCGTCAATAATTTTTATTATTAATAAATTTCATACATATAGAATTATAAACCAGCCTATCGGTCACAGTCAAGTATCGATTGCAGACCAGCTATCGGAAGTGCCCAGGGATGAGTAAAACCTCGACATTTGGCGGGTCGACTAACAAAATATTTATATGGTTAACTACTCGGACTTGATTTACTGGAAATCTAAACGGACAATAAGCTGCCAAGAATAAAATGAACTGATGTTTTTTCATCTTGCGATTAGTGTTCAAATTGTGTGTATGTATGCAATAAAATATATATCGCCGTTAACTATGCAAAAAAAATTTATCGATTTCGTTTTGTTTTGAAGCAAACAATTTACATTTTTCTCTTTTTATTATTTAAACTTAAAGTCGTCTAACAATTATTATTAATGAATTTCATACAAAAAAAAAAAAGTTACTTTGTTTCAACAATTCTTTGCTGTTGTGTTGCTTTACGTGATTTATACACACGCACTGTATTATCTGAACCGCCAGAAACAATATATTTTGGATTTGACCAATCAATGTCCAATACCTTTTCACTATGTCCCAATAGATCATATAATGGTGCTTTAGGACTACGACAATCCCATAATTTATTCTGATTATCATAGGCGCCCGACACGAATAGAAATTCATCTGTTGTTGACCACATGACAGACTGCACCCAAGCATCGTGTCCCAGATAAGTGTTACGTACAACAGAACCCTCTGAAATTATAAAATATTGGAAATAGCTTGTATATATATATATAAAAGGATAACTTACGATTTGTACGTGCATCATATAAACGTAGATTCTTATCGGCCGATGCTGTGACAATGAGTCGATTTAAATTTGAATAGCTTGCATCGAATATTGATTTATTTGCTGATATTTCCGTTTTGATGCCTTCCAGATTAAGATCCCATATTTTAAGCGTATGATCCCAGCTGCCAGTTATTAGCGTAGTGCCATCCATCCATTGTACGGCGGAAACGCTTTCACGATGTCCTTGCAGTGTCATTTTTGGTGTCTGTAATGGGAAAATATTAGAAACTTTCGACTGTGGATTTATTATTTGATTACGCAAATGAACTTACACGCACACCGCTCTCCTTGGCACGCTTTGAGCTACCTTCAACAGTATCATCTAATTCAGCTGACCAAATTTTTAACATTGTATCCCAAGAGCCGGTGGCAAAACGTTGTGCATCTGGACTAACAGCAACACAATCAATAGCACGTTCATGTCCCTTGCATACAGATATACAATCAAATTCATTCGTTGCAATATCCCATTGCCAAATCATTGCTGTCTGATCTTGTGATGTTGATATAAACCGTCCACTGATATCATCCAACGAGATCCAATCAACGGCTTTAATGGCAGCTGTATGCCCAGGAATTGTTAGCTTATGTTTACCCTTATTGGTCCATAGATAAACGCTATTATCATAGCAACCAGTTAAAATCCATTTGCCTCTAGTTTTTACAGCTGATACCCAATCATCGTGTAGTAGGCAATCTTGTGGCTCTGGCGCTGGAAATCTTTCGACATATTCAATTTCAATGGCATCTTCAAAGCTAATGGCTCTGTCGCGTAAATGATCACAGAGACGACCACGTAAATATTCATCAAATACAAGAAAATCAAAATCAACATTTTTTTGCTTGGCATCCGTTTTATTCTGCTGCAGCAACGCATTGAGAAATTTATTTAATTCCGTTGTGCCAACGGTGCCATTAATGGCATAAGGAACATCTGGTACAGCATAGCTAAATAATTAAAATATTATTATTATAAATATAAGTTGAAATCATTTTATTTGAAATTATTTACTAACATTTCTTGTTTAGTTTTAAGGTGTACCTGCACCTGCCCTTCGCCGCCGTTCTCTGCTTCCATTTTCCCCTTCACACGTGCGTTTCGCGGCAGCGACGTCGGCGTTATTGTTTGTAACTTTACGTTTCGTTGTATGTATAATTATAGATTAGTGCACTTAATTTGTACACTATTTGTTGTTATTTAAGTATTTCAAGTTATATTTTTAAGCATAAATTGTAATGTTATTAAATAAAATAGAAAAAAATATCTCTACAATTGTGCTGCGCCACAAAATAAAATAATAGTCGAAATACATGCAATATATCGATAGCGATAATTTTTTACCGGTTTAAATATACACTTTAATTAATTAATTAATAAATGCTTTAGTTTGTACGTTTTTAATTTTTTTTTTTTTTATTATTTTTACAACATAAATATGTTTAATATTTATACTAGAAATAATAATTTTTAATTATCGATAGACTTTGCACACTTTACACATGTGCGGCTGTTGTTTTGTGGTGGTTGGCTGATAATGTGCTGCCAACTTGTTTTTACATTGTGTGCAGTTATCGTTTTCTTATCGTGCGATATAGCGCCAAATACAAATTTAAATTTTTGTTTGGCAATAGGAAAGTTAAAAAAAACTTGCCAAAACATAAATGGAGATTAAATAGTGATGCGACTTCCATTTGTTATTCAATCATAAAAGTCTTATGCAATACGAACGTACAAAAAATTGATAAATACGCTAAGCTAATCGTTTAATAATTAATATTGTTATGCTGCATTGCCAAAAGACAAGCTCAAAGCAAAACTAACAAATTTTGGTTTTTTTTTTCAGCTGCTTCTCTTTTTCTCTTGGTTACTTTTGATGTCAGCTTACGCAAAAAAAAAAAAAATAATAATGGCCAAAAAAAAACCATGGCTGTCTTGCAATTTACAAATTTGACGCAGCGCTGTGCGTCGCGCAATTGTTAAAGTTTATTAATACTGGCCGGAGCGTGGTCATTAATGAACCAGATAGCCAATGCCTACACTTGAGGGGCACCTGATCGACCACTTTTGTCACTCAGCTCAGCTCAGTCTGCGCACTGGAAAGCACTTGCTATGATGATGTGTGGAAGGTTAAGCGCCTCTTGACATTTCTGTTGTGCTTTTAACCTTCGCAAAATAACAGCAACAATAAAAACATCAACGACAATAACAATTTTGGACAAATGCCCAACAATAATAATAATTTTTTTTTTTTATTGATATTCGCTTGCTCTAAAAATAATCAACTTTTATGGGTCGCCTGGGCCACGGGCCACATGCAATGGTAAAAAAGTGTTTATTATTTTTTTTCAGTTTATCTTTTGGTTTTTTTTTGTTTTTTTTTTATATTTTTCTTTTACTGCTACAAAAAACCAGAAATAAACGAAGCAATAATTTGTTTTTGGCTTTCCAGGCGCAGCAGCGTATAAAATTTCCAGCGTTGGCTGAGCATATAAAATGCGCATGGCGCCTGCGCAGCCGAAGCATTACAACAAAGCACACGCGTCAGGTAAGACATGAACAGACGAGCAAACAGTCCGCAAGATACAGTGAAAGGAATAAACAAACAACAAAATAATTATAAAAATATATTGCAGTTAATAAAAAACAACAACAACACACAAAAAAAAATGAAACTCTTTGCGCTGTGTACAATTTTTGGCATGCTGCTGCTGCTGGGCAACAGTGTGCATTGTATGCCACAGACACGTGAAGGTGCCGCCTACACAAATGAAGCCATACGTCAGGCACAACAAACTTTACTCATACCTAAGGATGCACAAATCCAGAACGTACAGGAGGGCATTGAGCTAGGCGCCTATGAGCAAATACCCGGCAATCAGCGTATCAATTTATTTGATATTTTGGGTGATACAGTGCCATCGGAGGTGATAAATAATCTGCAATCGCAGGTTGATCAAATTGGACGCAATTAATAATTAATTAACATATTTATTTGCCCCGCCCACAAAACATATATACACAAACACACATACACACTCACGCATACATATCCAATTCTATATCATAAATCATTTTTTTTGATTTGGATTTTTTGCATTTTTGTTAAGTTTTTTCAAAATACATAAAAAAAAAAAATACATACATATATAAAATTTAAGTATTATAAAAGTTTTGTTAACGTTTTTTTTTGCTGTGCTGCTGCGTCTGCTGCTGCTGCTGAAAGCGAAAGTGTTGCTCCTACAAACCAGTTGCTTCTCCTAATCGAAAGTATTTGCGGTGCTTTTGGGGATTGTGTCTTACAAACAATTTGTTAAAAAAATGAGCAAAAGAAGCATAAAACTGAGGAAGCAGAAGACAAAAAAGCAAAAGACAAAGGCAACAGCAATAGCAACAGCAACAGCAACAGCAACAACAACAGCAACGATAGCGAAGACACCAAAAGTCATAGACTTTCTCCCATTAAGATCCCGCAGCGCATACAAAATTAATCAAAAAATAAAAAAAAAAAATAAAAAAAATTGAAAAAATAAAGAAAAAAAAATCAACAATAACAACAACAACAATAACTGAAATTGCTCCTCAACCTTGTTACATAAGACAATAAATACATTTTATTTTTTCTTTACTGTTGTGTTTGCTGTATTGTCGCATTACAGTTCAATACACATCACAGTAGTATGTAGTATGTTTGATGTTGCCTGTAACCTGAGTTGGCTTTTTGTGGTTGCTGTTGTTGTTGGGGCAACTGTTGCTGCTGCTGTTGCTGCTGCTGTTACTGCTGATGTGATGCAACAATTGTCGTTGTCGTGATATTTGTTGTCTACGCTTTGTTCATTTAATTTCTTGGTAATTGCCGCCGCATGCACTTGCATATTTAATGAGAAGTCATGTTGTTATTATTGTTGCTGTTGTTGTTGTTGCTGTTGTAGTTGTTGTTGCTTTTGTTGTTGTAGTAGTTACTGTTGTTGTAGGTGTGGCAATTGCGCAATTGTTGCTAGGACTGGTGTATGCGTGTCTGCGCGTATACATCTGTATTTGCGCCTCTTGTTCGCATCTTCTTCACCTGCAACTTATGTCAAAATCAACAACTGCGCAAGGCGCTTCTCTATGCGCTTCTCATTTATTTTTTAAGTTGCAAATTAAGTGTTTTTTAATTAAATTAATAATCATATTTATTTTTAATATATTTTTTTTATATATTTTTTTTATATATTTTTTTCACATATTTTTTTTTATATATTTTTTATATATATTTTTTTCACATATTTTTTTATATATTTTTTTTATATATTTTTTATATATATTTTTTTAATATATTTTTTATATATTTTTTTTTATATATTTTTTTAATTATATTTTTTATATATTTTTTATACATTTTTTTATATATATTTTTTTATATATTTTTTTATATATTTTTTTTATATATTTTTTTATATATTTTTTTATAATTTTTTTTTTTATGTATTTTTTATATATTTTTTTTATATATTTTTTAATGTATTTTTTATATATTTTTTTTATTATACTTTTTTATATATATTTTTATAATTGTTTTTTTCATACATTTTTTTATTTATATATTTTTATACATATTTTTCTATAAATTTTTGTATTCATATTTTTTGTATATATATATATATAAATAAATATTTTTTTTTTTTTTTTAATATATTTTTATATATATTGTGTTGTTTATTTTTTAAATATTTTTATATTTTTTAATTTTATTTTTTATATTCTTTTTTATTTATTATTTTTTGAATTATTTTTTTTTATAATTTTTTTTTTTTTTATTAGTTTTATATATTTATTTTTTAATATATACAAATTAAAATAAGTTACATTTTTTTTTAAATATTTTTTTTTATAATATTTAATTTTTTAATGCGTATACGTAAAAAATAAATTTGATACTAACTTGTTTTTTTTTTGTGCGTGTCTGTGCGTGTCTTTACGTGTCTGTACGTGTTTGAGTCGCATTTTCCTCAGCTGTAAGCTATGACAAAATCCGCAGTTGCAATTATCGCCTTTATACACGCTTCTCATTCATTAAAGAAAAAATTTAAGCTCTTGCTTAATATATTTTGTATTAATATTTTCTTTTATTATTTTATGCATACACATGAAAATGAACTTGATACTAAATTTACGCTAATTAATATAATATTTTATATATTTTTATTTTTATTTATATTTTTTTTTTTAATGTAAATATATATTTTAAAATAATTGTGCAAAATATTTAATGTCTTAAATATAATTTTTGCGCGCCTAAAAATAAATTATAAAATTTATGCTTTTGCATTTTTTTTGTTGCTTTTTTTTTATTTTATTTTAAATACTAACTAAAAAATGACTGCACTTTTGACACTTTTTATTTAATAAACATTTTATATATATATTATTATTATTATTTTTATTTTGTTTTCATTTTATATATTTTATTATAATATTTTATAAATTATAAATTAAAATTATTTTGCTTTAAATTAAAACCTTTCAATACTCAGTCTAAACTTAAAAGCTTTTCAAATCGAACAGGACTACAAAAGAAGGATTAACATCACTAGAGAAGAATCGCAATAAAATTCTTCATGTTTTTTTTTACGGCTTTTCATTATTATATTTTTTTTATTTTTTAATATTTTATTTTTGTTGTTAATGCATAAATTAAATATTAAATAAAATGTTTATTAATAAAATTTCTTGTTTTGTGGGCGCATTATGTATTGTGTACGTATATGTATGTGTATGTGTATGTGTGTGGGCGTGGCAATATGAAAAACGTGTTTTTTTCCCGATGCTTAAAGTATGAAAATTGTTTTGGTTTTTTTTTTTATATTTTTAATATTTTTGATATTTTTTTTTTCATATGAGAATAAATTAGCATAAAACTAGACAAATATTTAACACACAATATTTTTTTTTTGATTTTTTTTTTAGTAGTTTTGTGCAAATAGTTGAAGTAATAAAATTAAGATATTTATTGCATTTGGGGAGCCCAGCATTTCGTGTTTCTCTTCTTCGTTCTCCTCGAAATATTAAATTTTTTTTTTATTTATTTTTTAATTGTTGCTAATTTAACTTAATGTAGTTTCATATTTTATGTATATGTATTTATAAATTCAAGTATTTTTTTTTTTAATTAATCGCTTAACGCTTGAGTTGAGTTAAAAATTTAATTTGCAGTCTATGAAAACTATCAATTTTTTTTTTATTTATTTTTTTCATTTTGCTTTTTTTATATGTTGTTCTTCTTCTTGCTACTTAAGACTTACGACTTTTGCTGTTTGACGCGATGCAATTTGTTATCGATATCGTTTATCGATAACATTCGATCGATAACAATATATCGATGACTGAAAATCGATAACAGTAGTTTTTAAGTATATCATCGATAACCTCATTTTCATAACATTTAATCGATAACATATCGATAACATATCGACAACTTTCTATCGATAACATATCGATAACTTTCTACCAATATATTTTATTGCTCAAACTTCTATCGATAACCTCATTTTTATAACATTTCATCGATAACATATCGACAACTGCCTATCGATATATTTTATTGCTCAACTTTGTAGAGCTGTAAAATTTGAGTAATGCTTAAAAATGTTTCTCTGTTGTTTTTTTTTAACGTTTGTTGAAATTGAATGCTGCTTCATCTTTTGATCTTCACTTAATTAACAGCCCTAAGCTATGTTTATCTTTTTTTTATATAGTTTATATATATACATCAAAAAAAATATTTGTTGCTGTTGTTGTTGTTGTTATTATTTCTCAGCAGCATATTCGCTGCAGATAATATAATGCTGGACGCAATGCTACTGTCTCCTCGGCATCAGCACGTTCCATGAAACTACGTTCGGCACGTGCTGTCGCTTTGCCAGCGCCATTTGTACGCTCTTGACTTTCGTCGAGCTTAAGACTCTCGGCATCTGCCTTGGGATCAATGATAGTACCTTGTGCTGTCTGATCAATGCCAGAGCCTAATTCATCAATTTCTAACATGGAGACGCGTATAGCTTTTGGTGTTGTTGGTTCACGTAATTCACCGTTACCGCTGCCACTGCCACTGCCAATTTCCAATTCGCCGCTGGTTTCATTCTCATTTTGATTGCGTGTCAATTTTGATAATTCGCTAACATTTTGTATGCGCGTCTCAGCGGAATTATCTTCGGCGCTGTACATGAGTGGCACCTGTGTTAGGATTACCTTGCTCTGTGCGGATGCCAGTACAAGCATTTTATCTGTTGTGACAGACAATGTTTGACTAAGTTCCATATCACCGCTGCCACTGCCACTGACACTGACGCCACCAGTGGCATCTAAATTATTTTCAGTGACATATTTATTGCGTTTAACATCACGCTCAAAGGGGCTAACAATGCTGCGCTGCTCATCTTTAGTATCTGCTTCCATTATATCCTCGAGCTCGACCAGCGGAAAGTTAACATCGCGCAGACTGAAATCATCTTCGGGCAGTGAGGGATAAGCGGGATTTGATTCAACTTGTGGCACATCATCATCTTCCATATGATGCAAAGTATGCGCTGTGCTTGATGCTGGCGGCGGTGATTCACTACTTAAGCCTTCAGTGCTGGACTCTAGTGACTCCATAGTGCTGCTGCTGCTGCTGCTGCTGTTGTTGTTATTGTTGTTGTCGTAGCCATAAGTTGAGCTAACATCGATGCCATCGGTGCTTAAAATTCTTTCAGTAGTTGAGCTACCACTGCTGCCACTGCTGCTGTTGCTGCTGCTATTGCTGATAACGCTGGGTCCTTCAGTAGTTGATATAATATGATAAATATTATCACTGCCCGCTGTCTCTGGCTCCAGTTCAGCTGGCACTGCACCATTCTCAACCAACGCATCGCGAAAACCATTTTGTATATATGTTGAACCAGCGCCAATTGACAAAGCATCGCTGGGCAAACCTTCCGTTGTATATTCACGCTTTATGTTCACTTTGCTTGGATCATTCTCGGCCAGCGGTTGTAGTCCATCGGCATTGTAGGTGACCAATGGTTTCTGTGCTTGGCCAATCAAATGTGGCTGCAGCGGACGGTCAATGTAACCGACAGATGCGATGAGCTTTAAGCTTTCGCTATTATTGACTGGAAGTGCTTTTGGGTTTGTGTCTTGGCTAAGTGTTAAACTATTCATTGGTGTTGCTGGCGTATCAATTGTTGTTGCTGTTGCTATTGGCATTGCTGTGGTGACACCTGCTGCTGTTGCTATTGCTGCTGCTGCTGCTGGTGCTTCAGTTGCTGCAGCAGCAATTGCTGCATTATCAATTGTTGCTACTGCTGCTGCTCCACTTGTTGTTGCTGCTGTTGTTGTCGTTGTTGTTGTTGTCGCATCAGTATTGGCCACAACTTTGCGCATTGGTATTGCCTGCTTAACCTTGTGATTGTCATCTGTAATACGTATCTCTGTTGGTTTCGTTATCTCCTTAATCGTAATATTCCAATTGAAACCAGCTGGTGGTGCATTGGGCGTCGGCTTTGTGGTTATCATATGTGGCGGCGCAATGCTGCTCGATTCGCTTGACAATGGCGGATTGTTGTCAAGAACTGTAAAGTGTCAAAGCAGGCAGCCAAAGAGTGCGTGAAGAGTAGAGGGACGACAGACAAGTAATTCGTATGGTTAGCAATTGTAGGGATTAAACATAAGTTGTGTGTGTGTGTATGCTGTGTGTGTGTGTGTGTGTGTTTGTGTAAGTGTCTTTGTATATCTTTGTGTGTGTTTGCTTTTTAAGCACTTCTCACTGCTGCTACTCACTTGGGCAATTGTCATATTCCGGACAGCAACGGCCGGGCACATATTTAGGCATGCAATCATCGCGACGGAAACATGTAACCGAACTGCATACAATTTCGCCACCTGAAATATTATGGCAAAATTTTAACTTTAATTTAGATACAAAATAAGCAAAAATTAATTTTAATAATTTAAATAATTTTTAGAAAATTATTCTAATTTTAAAGAAATTATTTTAATTTTATTTTCACAATTTCTTATAATTATTTTAGCATAATATTATATAATTATAAAAATAATTAGATTTATTTTCAAAATTTTCATATGATTTTATATTATTTTTACAAATTTCAATTTTTTTTCCAAATATTCGTACTCAAATTTTTATGGCTTTAATATATTTTTAAAAACTTATTTTATAATTTTTTTTTTTCATTTTTTTAATTTAATAATTTTAATATAATATTATAAAAATAATTATAATTATTAGATTTTTTTCTCCAAATTTTCTTACTCAAATTCTTATGATTTTAATTTATTTTTTAAAAATTTATTTTAAAATGTATTTTTTTTTAAATATTTTTTAATAAAATAATTATAAGTATTGGAATTTTTTTTTACTCAAATTCTAATGATTTTAAATTTATTTTTAACAAATTTATTTTATAATTTATTTTTATAAAAAATTTTAAAATAATATTATAAAAATAATTATAATTATTTGAATTTTTATTTTCCAAATTTTCATATTAAAATTCTTATGATATTATATTATTTTTACAATTTTATTTTATAATTTTTTTTAAATTATTTTTTTGTTAGCCAAATTTTGGCAATCATTTTGAAAGGTGTTGAGTTGAAAATAAATTAAAATTAATTGAAAAATGTTTTCTTGTTAGCAAAAAATTTGAGTTGCATTTCAGAAATTTATTATGGTAAAAATATTATTATTATTATTATATTATAAATAAAATAAATAAATAAATTAATGAAAAATATTTTTGAGTGTTCGCAGCTTAACAATAAAATATTATCAAAATAAAATAAGTAAATAAATTATTTACAAAATTTTTGAGTTATCAAAGTTCAATAAAAATTAAAATTAATTAAAAAATAAATAAATAATTTAGTTATTATCAGAATACATTTTGCATGCAATTGAAAAACATTTTCTTTTTAAATTTTTCAACTTTTGCTGCAACCTGCTAGCAGCTTAAAGAGAGCAGACATATAGCTGAAATTCAAGCTGCTGCAAAACTATAACTAACACTAAGTTTAAACTAGTTAAGAGCAAGCTGCACTGCAAGCTGTGCCTTGACTTACCCTTGCAATAACAGACTCTGCATGGTGTATCTGGATCGACCAATTTAAAACCGTTCGCATAGGTTTTACCATCTTTTTCGCAATCTACATGAGAGAGAGAGAGTGGGAAATGTAAGTAAAATGACATTTTTTTTGGTTGCATTTGCATAACTGCAACTTACCGCATTTATAATCGGGACAACAGTGTCCTGTGCGCTGTATGGCGCGGCAGCTAGTTTGCTTTTCGCAATGTGCCGTCGTTTCGGGTACCCAAATACCGTCGAGCAAGCATTGGCCTATAAACAATTGAAAGACGCGCATTGTTTAGTTTAAAGAGAGCAAGAGAGAAAGAGTGAGAGAGAAATGAGAAAAGAAAAGAAATGCAGGTGAGATAAGCCTGGTTGATGCTTACCCTGTGGCTGTTGTTGTATATCCAGCGGTGTTTCAGTGCTGCTGCTGCTGCCACTTGAACTGCTGCTAATGCTACTGCTGCTGCTGCTGCTGCTTGGCGTGACCGCGAACGTAACAATTGTGGAGGATGCGATGTTGCTGCTGCTGCTGCTGTCAGTGGGAACTGTTAAAAAGAGAGAAGCGCAACAAGAGGCGAATTGTTTAATGAGAATCAACAATAGAAGAAAGGCAAGTGAGAGAGATAGAGGGAGAGAGAGGGAGAATGTGTGTGTGAGTGAGAGAATCAAACGATCCTTGGCCCCTTTTCGTACATATTTGAATGAATGACATTTTGATAACAGTTTTGTTTGTTATTTCATCTACTTGTTGTTGTTGCTGTTGTTGTTGCTCTTGCTGTTGGGCAAGGTAAAATGCTAACAAAATACGGTAAAAGTTAAATGAGTTTAGTTTTAGTTTGCCTTTTTTTTTCCCCCCTCTTGTTGTTGTACTTGTTTGTCCAGCAGACAGGCAGAGCGACAAGCAGTAAGACAAGCGCAGGCAAAGCGACAACGTTGTCTCTGCAGCGGCCTCTAACTTCCTGTTTTCTCCTGTTGCCCTGCGTGGGCGTGGCACATTGTTTAGGTTTCTTTTTTTTGTCAGTTGCACTTCCTTCAGCTACCTTTCACCTCACCTTCCCGCAACTAATTCAAATTATTTGTCGTCTGTCATTTGGGCGCAAAAACTCTTGTATTTCATTGGGTTTTTTTTTTCTCATGCCTTGAAGGCTGCTACTACTGCTGCTGCTGCTTCTTCTACTTCTAACACGCCTAGAATCTAAGAACATATCTCTCGTTCAACTGTGCTCAGTCTGTTTGTTTTATCTATTTTCTTGCCTTGATGAAAAATGATTAAATATGCGCCAGCATTAATCATACGCACTGTGTGACACTCAATTTTTAGTTCATTTTATTTTATTTTTTTGTCATTTTTTTCTTAATTTTTTTTTTTTCTATTTTTAAAGCAATTTTCTTGCATATTTTATCCCAAAATTGTTTTGCCAGTTGCCTTTATTTTAGCCAACTGTTCATATATGCTGCCGCTGCTGCTGTTGCTGCTTTTGCTTCATTTTCTACACATTGTTTACACAATTTGTTTTCGTTTTCATTTTCATTTTATTTTCATTCACGTTTTTCTTTTTTGTCATTGCTTTTGCAAATCATTTTCGGTTTTAATTTACAAGCTACAAGTCGCAGCTTGATTTTTATTATTTATCAGCTGCTGCAGCTGATTCTTTTCAATAGCAACTAAATGTTGTTTTCTAATCTAATGATAAATTAAGTCGATTTACTATATGTAATAGCTGCAAGTTTTGTGAAAAGTAAGTTTGGTTTTTGAATAGATCTAGAGTGGAATATATATATATATATATATATATATTTTTTTTATATTATTTTTTTTTTTTATTTTTAATTTTTTTTATAATTTGTCTTCTATGCTCAAAAATTCCATGCATTTTATTTTAATTAATTATTAATAATTTGTAACCATTATTTGCATTTTTTAAAAATAAGTTTTTAATTTTTATTATATTTGAAATATAATTTTATTTTGAATATTTTCCAATTGATTTTTAAAAATTTATTTTTTTATTAAAATTCTTGATTAAATTGTAAAATTTTTTGTAATTGCTTTAATTCTCAAAAATTGTTGTACTTTAATTTTTGTTTAATTTTAATTTGAAATTTTAATTTTGTATTTGAATTTATTTTTCATTTAATGTTTACAAATCTATGAAAATTTATTTTAAAAAAATTCTTTTTTTTTGTTTTATTTATTTTTATTTTAAATTAAGTTAATTTTTTTTTTAAATTTTTTAAATTATTTTTTTTATTTTTTTTTTTTGTAATTTTTGTCACTTATTTTTTAAGTAAATTCTTCTAGCAAAAAAATTATTTTTGATTTTTTTAAATATATTTTTTATAGCTTATAAATTTATAATCATTTTATATTTTACTTTATTTATATTTATCATTTATATTTTTTAAATTTTTTTAAAAATTTATTTTTTTAAATTTATATTTTATAAATTAATTTGATTTTGTTTAAAATGTTGTACAAATCAATTTCGTAATTGTTTTTATTTTTTTTTTTATATTTTTTTTTTGTCTATTTAATGCTTCAGTTGCTTTTCTCTACAAGTTCTTTTGCCTTTTGTCTGTCTTTCTATCTGTCTCGTGTTAAAAATCTATTCAGAATTTTTTGTTTTTTTTTTTTTGTTTTTTTGTTTTGTTTTGTCGTTTTTGTTATATAACACGTGAAATTTAATACATTGCAATTAGCAAAGCAGCTTCCCGTTTTCATTGTAGAACACAACGCTAATTCAGCGACTTCCCCATTGTGTTTTTTCTCTCTCTCTCTCTTTCGCTCTCACTTTATTTTGCTGTTCTTCTTCTTTTGGTTATTTTGTGATGCCCGACGACGCGCAACGTATTTAAGCTTATAGAATATAGTAAAGATTTCTGTCTGTCTGTGTGTCTGTGTCTCTGTGTGTGTGTCTGTATTTGTGTGTCATCTGTCTGTATCTTTAGGGTATGTCTGTCTGTCGGTCTGCGTTATACGTACTTTTTGGCTGGCCAACACGTTTTAAATGAACGAAATTATTATGCGAATTATGTAGAACAGAAAGACAGCAAAAATATAAAATCACTTACAGTTAACTATATCAACGACTTAAAAAATACTCTATAAATCAATTATAATAATTTACAAAAAAATTTTATGACATATCAAAAGAATTTTTTGAACTTGAGAAATTTGATAAAAGAAAAAAAACTTGAGAAATTTTATTTACAAATTATGCAATTTTTAATGTTTGCACAAGTTTCATTTGCATTGCAGGGTAGAACAATAATAAGGAAGCATGAGCAAAAAAAAAAACAACAGCGAGACACGCCACAAAAATGCTTAGCCACAAAAGTAATTTGAGTCGTGCATGAGATTACGTATACGCCAGCGACACCGCAAAGATTTTATTTAAGATTTCGTTGACGCTTCTTTATGAGTACATTGAATGTACGAATGTGTGTGTGAGTGTGTGGGAATGTGTGAGTATGAATATGCTATGCAAGTTGTATTTAAAATTTGTCTTGGCAAAACAAAATTTATTATTATTTTTATTGTTGTTATTGTTGTTGTTGAAATTGCAATTGGAAATTAGAATTTAATTGTTTGTTTTTACCGCAAAACAAATTGAAAATTGAAAAAAAAAACGAAAATATTTGCGCTGATTCATATCTAATAAATTGTATTTGTTATGTTTTTTAATCGGTGCTGCGATGGTTTTTTGCCGGCAAATTTCACAAGGCGTTTGATAAATGATAAACGCAATTTGCCACAATTGTTATTATGAGTTTTAGCCGTGCAGCAGAGTAAAAGCCGTAGGCAATAAACAGATGGCAAACAAATGGAAATGGTTACAGAGATAAGAGCATAAACCGCACTATTAATAATACTTAGAGGCAGCATTGGGCAGCAAAAGCAGCATCAGCAGCATTGATAAATATGGCAGCAGTTAAAACCAGGCCATAAATGTGAAACTACAATAACAACAATAACAAATCATGTAGGCGGCATTTTGCACAATACAAGAATAAATGAATGAAGGGTAAGGGAAGGGGAGGCATTGCTGCCACTGCGTTATACACTTGAAATAATTTCAGTGCACAGTGGTTAAGTTTGAGGCAGAGCAGAGCGTATCCCTGTGGTTGCCACATTTAGCACAAACTCTTCAACTCTCTGCCACTGCGTGGGAATTGTCTCTGTCTCTGTCTCTCAATGTCTGTCTGTCTGTCTTTTCTTTCTGCCTACTTCATAAACTACTCAACTTTAGCTTAAAGATGACGACAATGTTGAGCATGCTGAGCAGCCATGAGAGCAGCAAATAGCAAGACAACTTTTGCCTTGGCTAAAACCATTATTAGATTTTCAGCAAGTGGCTCTGAACGCAAAAGTCTTCAAGTTCATAGAATCTTCAGTTCAGCTTGTCCCTTGTCTCTTGTTGTCCTTTCATTTCATAGCCGCTGCTACCACCACCCGCTGTGCCATAGACAAGTTTCCTGTCTTGACTTGTTTACGTTTCAACCCCCGCTACTCGCATCTCCTAGTTCCACTGCCCATTGCTCTTAAAACAGTTTGCGGTTAGTTAGTGCTGAGAAACTGTTTTTGTTTATGAGGTGCAAGCAAAATTTGTTGCGTTGCTCGTTGATGTGGCAAAAAATAAAATTGGCAAAATTAAATAAATTTGTAAAATTGTTAACTGATTGCAGTTAACAAAGCTTAGAAAGAGAAAATAAGGAAAATACAAAACATGACAGAAAATCTTAAGATATTCAAATTCTGCCAATAGAAATATTTTGGTGCAGAAATTTGATAGGCAAAAAAAAAAAAACATTTAAAATAAAGAAAGGCAAAGAAATGACAACAATGTCAAAACGCATCAGACAAATGACAACAAATGAACAATTTTGAATGTTTTTTTTGTCTACTTTTCATATCATTTTATTTTATTTGTTTGCTTGTCATACTGCAAAAATGATAAATGAGCTAGAAGTATGACAGCAGGAGCAACAGCTGACAGTAGGCGCTGCCAGTGGCGGAGCTGTAGGTCTAAGGAATGGGAAGGTCTTTAAAAAAAATACAAAAACAGTTAGAATAAATGCAAACTAATGGGCCAAACAACAACAACAACAATAACAAACAAGAGTAGGAAGAGACAACTAAAAAGCAGAGTCAACAAATTATACGCTTAACTGACAGGTGAGATGCGATCGTACTACATATATATATATATATATATATGTATATATATATAGCTATTTATATATTTCAATGTGTGTGTGTGTGTCTGCCATGGGATAAATGTTATTATTGCATAAAGGGCAATTTTTTTTTTTCGTTTTTTTTTTTTTGACTTAACAATAGATTTAACGGCCCAAACACTGTAATCAAATTTAACAAGCTCTGAACAACAGTTTTAAATACATTTATTTGCATACGCTATACGCGAGGTTTTTTTTTGTTTTTATATATGTTAATTAACAGCACTGAATTTCAAGTAGCAAATTTCACTTTAAATGTTCTACTAATTTTAATTTAAATTAAAAAAAAAAAACAATTACTTTAAATAAATTATGAAAAATAGAAAATTTTTGCTACTTTTTATTTTAATTATTTTTGAGGGTAAAGTTGAAGAAAAAATTATTTAATAATTTTTTTTTTAATTATAAATATTCAAAATTTTTAATTTTAGATGCATTTTATGTAATTTCTAAATAAGTAAATTGAAAATTATGCTGCATAGAAAATTAAAGCACATTTTTTTTTTTAAATATTTTTTTGAATTAAAGAAAAAGAAAATAAAATGTATATATTTTGAAAATTTATGTATTAAAAATTATTGCGAATAGAAAATGTTTGATTTTTATTTTTTTTTTTTTAAATGGAGTTGAAAACGGAAATATATGAAAAAATTTAAATATTTTGAAAATTTATATATTAAAAATTATTGCAAAGAGAAATTTTTTGATTTTTTTTTATATTTTTTGAAATTAAGTTAAAAACGTAAATATATGAAAATTTTTTGTTGAAAAATGTTAACTAAAATATTTTTCTTTAAAAGTAAAACTTTTAATTTTAATTTTTTTTTTTTCATTTTAAAATAAATAAATTGAAAATTTTAAAATATTTTTAATATAAAAAAAAAAATTTTATGTGAAAATTTTTACATATAAAAACAAAATAAATTAAAAAATGTTTAAATGAAACTCACAAGTTTAAATAAATTTTATGCATAAAGAAGAAGAAATTTGCCTAAATTTATTTAAATTTTCTTGCTTAAAAATTAAAATAATTTTTATTTTTTTATATAAATAAACGAAATATTTTTTATTTTATTTATTTTATTTTATTTCCTTCTTCACTTTACACATAAATAAATAAATAAATAAAAAAGAAATATAATCTGTATAAATTGGTTATCATTGAAATGAACTTAGCGTGTAATGGATCAGTTAGTGAACTAGTTCACACAAATAATAGCTAACAAAATTGTTGAAAAAGCAAAAAAAAAAAAAATATATAAAAAAATAAAATAAAAATGAAATACAATGCGACACGCAAAGATAGTTATTGAACTTTGCTTTACATTTCTCAACTGTCAGCGAACTTATCAAATAATCAAATGGGCGAAAAAGTGTGAAATTGTCATGTTGTTGTTGTTGTTAGTGTTGTTGGAGTTGTAGTTGTTGTTGTTGTTGTTGTAGTTATAGTTGCCGTTAGTTCGTACTAGCTAATTTGAAACTGTAATTGAGACGCTGTGTAAATAAAGCTACAGCAAAGCGCAGCTATGTTAAAGCGTAGATTGCAAATGTATCTGTTACTTTGATTTTGTATCTGGCAAAAGCTTTTGTACATTGTACATTATGTTTGCGTGTCGCCTTTGTCTGACTGTCTCTCCGCCTCTTTGTCTCTCTGTCTATCTGTCTGTCTGCCTGTCTGTGTATTTACCTGGTCGACATGCTATTTAAATTAATAATGCCGCAGTACACAATGCGATAGACGCGGCCTTTTGTAGTGCCAACGTGATGCGATGTGATGCGATGCGGTGCGATGCGATGCGATGTGGCGTCTATCATTAGGCGACGGCGTATTAGCAAGCTAATTTAACATAGACTACATAGCAAAGCATCAGCAATATATACAGCTATATACACACACACACATACAGATACATATACATATACATATACATATATGCATGATAGATACTTAGCTCTATATAGATAATTAGCTGGATAATAGATACTTATATGAAGCGTTGATTCCACGTGCCACAATATTCTGCCACAGACAGCTGCCTAAATTGTTGCTATTTGAATAATAATCATCATAGCATCTGGCGGATGTAAGTACTACTTAAGATTTCACAATTACACATGCTCATGCTTAAAGCATGTACACTGAGAGAAATTTACAAGTTAAGTAATATTAAATATTATATAATATTTTTATATTAAAATTCTTTGCAGTTTAATAAAATGCGAAAAATATAAAAAAAATTATGAAATATACAAAATTATAATATAAGAATTATTTTAAATTTAGTTAAGAATTAAAAATATAATATAATTTTAAAGAAATTTTAAGAATTAATTAATTATTTATTTATTTTTTAAAATTATTTTTATATTTTTATTATAGTTAACTTTGTTATATTAAAATTCTTTGCAGTTTAATAAAATTCGCAAAATATAAAAAATTATGAAATATATAAAATTAAAAATATGAGTAATTTTCAAATTTTTAAGAATGTAAAATAAAAATTAATTACTTTTTTTTTTAATTAAAATTATTTTTCTATTTTTATTATAAAAATTTAAGAACAAAAAATATTTTATCAAAATTATATAATTTTTTTTTTTAAATCAAATGTAAAAATTTATATATTAAAAATTTAAGATCAAACATATTTTTTTTTATTAAAATCAAAAATTAAAATTATATTTAATTTTTATAAATGCAAAAAAAAAAAAAAAAAATAAAATAAAATTTATTTTTAAATTTTTGTTATAAAACTCAAAATTAAAAATTAGTTTTGAAGCTTAATCATAAAAATCAACATTATTTTTAAATTTTTTTTTTTATAAAAATCAAAAACTGTTTTTTTTTTCAATTTTAATTTTTTATTTATATCATTTATTTATTTATTTAATTTATTTTTAATTTTTATTATAAAAACCAAAAAAAATATTTTTGCTTTTCAATTTTAATTTTAATTTTTTATTTATGAATATCAAATTTATTTTTAATTTTTATTATAAAAATAAAAAAAAATGATTTTCAATTTTTTTTTTGTTTTATTTTCCTTGCACTTGCTCTTCTGTCAGTGTATTGCTATGTTGCCTATCAAAAACAAAAAAATGTCGATTACATCAATAAGCAAGTTTCAAGCAAAATAAAAAAAAAAAAACACAAAATTATTAAATAAACAGTAAACAGAGTTGAGCTGACAATGTCGCATGTGGCATGCACAACATATAACAAACATAACAACAACGATAACAACAACAAAAGCAACAATAATAACAACAAGATATCATATCATACTCGCTGTCATATCATTTCATATTGTAAGTATTATTTCTTCATCGACAAAATTGACAAATTGCATAAGCGTGCCGCGAGACTATTGGCTGACACTCTGTAAGTGCAGTCAAAAATATTTTTTTTTATTTTTTTTTGATTTTATTTTTTTTTTATTTTATTTTTTTGACTTTATTTGCAGTAGTTTTAAATCCATCACACTCGCTCTCCTTCTTTCTCTGTCTTTCTCTTGTACTGTGAAGTGTGTTTTGTAGATCGGCGTTAAAGTGTAACACACACACACACACACACACACACAGACACACACACATGAACATTAAACAGATGCCTAAGTTGAACGTGACCACAATATAATTACCCGCAGCGTGTCACATGCGCCACTTGTTGGCTTCGACTTTGACTTCGTCTTTGACTTCCACTGTAACTGAGACTGAGACTCAGACGCTGACGCTGGGCACAGTTTTTGTTGGTCTTTAAAAGGCAATTTACATGACGGGGTTCGGGTACATTGGTTACCACAGTGCTATATATATATATATATGATGGTCTTTTCGCTTTTATTTTTAAATGCCGGCTTCTCTCTGCCTTCCCCCCTTCTACATCTTCTTCTGCTTGCTTACCATAAGCTTGTCTACTAGTCGCAAGTTATACAAAAAGCGTTGAAAGTAAAAGTTTTAACACTTTTCATTTTAGAAGTTAGCCTTCGACTCGTATGTTGGTCTCATTTTGCTACTCTCATGTCTATCTGTGTCTGCTTCTCTCTCTCTCTCTCTCTTGCTCTCTTCTTCTCTTTCTAGCGTTGTGTGGGTCTGTTTGCTTTACGTATTAAGCTCAAAGACGTTAAACAAATTATGAAGCGTCAGCTGTCAAATGAAAGTAAAGTTTTTTTTTTTTTTTTTTGTACTCATTGTTGTTGTTGTTGTAGCTACTGTTTTTTGTGTTTATGTTGTTCGACTTAAATTTGCTTTTGTAATTGTTTCGGACACGAAGAAGTGTAAACAGTAATGAAGTTATAACATTTATCATCTTACATGCTTACTTTTTTTTGTCGGACAGTGTATTTTGATAAGATTTTCTGCTGTTTTTTTCTCGTTTTTTTTTTTGGTTTTATTTTTTTTTTATCTTTTATTTTCTTGTTTTGTCGGTTATGACATTAATTAGCTACTTTTTATTTTGACTTTATATATATATATATATATATATATAATTTTTTTTTATTTGTCTGTCTTGCTGCAATTGCAACGTGACATAAAGAAAATTAACGCGTTGCCTTACTTAAAGTTTTAACTTAGTTTTATGCTTAAATAAAGTTTAAGAAAATCTACAAAAATAAAGAATAACAAAAATTTAGAATTTTTACTTTGATTAAACTATATCTTATACTATTTTGTATAATTTATCGATTTATCGATAATTGTGCATATCGATAAAAAACGATAATGTTACTTGATCTAATGTAGAGCTATGAAACTATCGATAATATTATTTAATGTAACTTATTAAAAGGTAGTGCTCATAAATTATCGATAGTAAAGCATTTAAGCTATCGATAACTTTCGATACATTGATTGGTCTTTTGAAAATCTGAAAAATTCAGAATAGCTGTAATACATATCGATAATATGCAAAAGCAGTAGTTAATGCTTGTTGTAGAGTGGTGTTAATCGATAGTTAAGGAACTATCGATAAATTAGATAACTTAAAATTTTGCATTTTATAGCTGTACAACTATTGATAGTTATGGAATGTATTGTTAATCATGAAATATATCGATAGTCATTAAATGTATCGATTTTTACGATAGCATTAGGTAGTGCTAGAAATTATCGATAGTATTACGATAGTAGCATTGAGCTTACGATTTTTATGATAGTATTAAATAATGCTAGAAATTATCGATAGTATTACGATAGTAGCTTACGATTTTTATGATAGTATTAAATAATGCTAAAAATTATCGATAGTATTACGATAGTAGCATTGAGCTGATAAACTATTAAACATTTAAAATTATGACTATCGATAACATTGTACTAGAGAATAAAATAGGATATACAATAGAGTTGATAAACAATCGATGGAAATCTTTAGAACTAAGCTTTAAACACATCGTTATACTTATACTAGTTTAACACTTGAAGTCAACTATTGCCTCATTCATATGAACAAATGCTGGAATATATATGTTATGTATATATATATCAGATACTATAGTACATGCTATATACTACATATGTATATGTAGACAACTTGCATGGACTAAGAGCATTATACATATGCTGGCAAATAGTGAAACATGACAAAAGGATCTAAAACGCACACGTAGCAGCCATACAGAGAGAAGCTTAGCCAACATATGCATGCAACTCTCAAAGCTGCTGTGGCAAAATGTGTAATCGCACTCACACACGCTCTGTCTACCTCCCTCTCTGTCTCACTCTGGCCACAAGGTGTCTAGGTTGCCTGTAACTGTAAACTAGCTATCATAATACGTGCTCCATATGCGCCAATAAGCATAATAATGCCTAGGAACAAAACCAACAGAATCCAAACAGCAGTAAAAGCAACCACAACAACAACAAAACAATGAGAAGAACAAGAGGAAGAAGAAGTAGAGCAACTAAAATGAAGTCTGAACAGTTGAACTGTATTGTGGCTCTTAGGGCCAGGTTAAACGGGCTACTTGCCAAATAACAAAATCTGAAAACTTACAAGAGACACTTGAGCAAAAACTTGGCACACGAAAAATGCCAAGCAGCGCTTTGTCTCACTCACTCGTTAGAGAGAGAGAGAGAAAGAGAGAGAGAGAGTGTGAGTGGGAGAAATGATAGAGAAAAGTAAAATTGTGTGTGAAAACGGAAAATGAGTCTCCAAGGAATTTGCCAAAAATTATGAACTTCGATGACGAGCTGAGAATTCTTGTTCGCCACGCATCGACAGACAGAGAGAGAGAGCGAGAGGGAGAGACAGAGAAAACACGCATTTTCTTTGTTATTATTTTCCACACTGTGTTTGTGTGTTTGTGTCTGTGTTTGCTTTTTGCTTGTTGGCAATTGTGTGGCCGGAATGGTCGCTTAAAGCGGCTTTAACTGCTCCTAAGCACGCCCCACTGAACCGAATGACCAAGTACTTCGCTTGCCATCCCACCACCCACTGCCCATTTTGACGAGCCTTGTTTTTTAAAGGGGGCAGAGCAACGCTAACTGTGCAGAGATGACTCGCAGTTATGACTTTGATGGGGTTGTCAGTTAGTCTTGTAATTGTTGTTGGTCTTCGTTCTGTTCTCCGTTCTGTTTGCTTTTGCTTTGCATTGCCAATTGGCCAAACTGTTGCTGTTTTCTCAGGCACACACGCACACACAGAGATGTTTGCAAGACTGAATTTCATTGCCTAAAAGCAGTGAAAAAATTTAAGTGCCATTTTTTTTTGTACTTTTCTTTTTTTTTTTTAATTTTCTGCAAATTTACTAAGATTTTTATTTCAATAAAAATTTCAAATGAAAAGCTAAGCTAATGTTAAATTGTCTAACATTTGCTAGCTTGCTCTCTCTCTCTCTTTCTTTCCTATTCACATATATATAAATTGCTTTCGCTTTATATTCGTTTTATATTTGCAATTTATTTTCTTTACAGTTACAAATTATGTTGCTATCTCTTTTGTGCACGCACATTAATTTTCAATCCGTTTGCAATGCTGCTTGACAATAGAACAACAATACAGCTTGCAAGCAGTCGCAGTAAGCAAGCAGTGCAATTTCACTCTCTTACACTCTGACATCTAAGCGTTGACCAATCAGCGAGCGCCATTTATAAGAGAACAAAAATCCGCGAATCAAATACAAGATTAAAAAAAAAAATAATAAAAATTAATGTAATAAAAAAAAAAAATTAAATCGTTAAAATTAATTCATTACATTTTTTTAAATTAATTTTTTAATTTATTTTATTTTTTTTTATTATGCTTAATATGTTTGACGCTGCTGCTAATTTGCACTTATTGCTCTTATTTTCCCTAAAGTAAATAAATTAAATTTTTTTTTTGTTGGAACGTGACTCTTCAGCTGATAATGGCAGAAACAAAAGAAAATAACAAACATTGTGACAGCTGCATAGAAAAATGTCAGCTTTAATCCCAACTGTATTTGGTAATGAAAATATACAAAAGCAGCCAATGAGTGTGACAGAGAGTGTGAGAGAGAGAGAGAGAAGTCCGAATTTAAGCTAGGTAAATGCGCGAGTAATACGACTAGATTTAACTTTTGCCATTTGGCAGTAAAGTGCAAAAAGTTTTTTTTTTTGTTTTTTGTTTGACATCGAAAAGGAATTGAGAAACATAAGGAAGAGCATAAAATCAGCGGACAGGTTAGTAAAACGGTAAATTGAATGCGCAGCTTAAATGGAACTGATAAGATAACAACTATGCTGCTCTCGGCACTCTGATAATGATAATAATGTGCCAACTTTACCTTTACCTTTCTCCTTTTTTTTTTTTTTGCCCAGCTCTATCTCTGATCTGCTGCTGCTGCTGCTGCTGCCTCTGCCTACACTCTGACCAATGGCGACAATTTGTTGTCTTTTTTTTTTTTATGGCTGCAAAGTGGCGTTAAATTAAAGGATGGAAGAACGCCTTGGGTTTTTTGGTTTTAACGTTGCCGATAGGCGGATACGCGGTAAGCGGAGCATGGTTTGTTTTTCAACGGCTGGACGACCCGCATTCGCTTTATTTTACGCCGTTTTGATTTTTCCTCTTTCTCTCTATCATTCTGTCTCTCTCAGTCTCTGTATTTCTCTGCCTCTGCTCTGCCTCTCTCGTTCTGTTTTCATCTCTTTGCTGTCGTCGTAAGACTCCATTAAACAATTCAATTAAGAGGCGCGTCTAGCTTTGGGTATGGGAAATATGGGACATCTTTAAAATGTCAAGTCTGATGGCAGGCAGAAAACGGAATTCATTGCATAGACACACTGCGTCGAGGGACTGATAGATGGTGATGGGAGGGGGGAGGGTTGCGAGTTGAGTTGCCATTTCTTTTACACTGTGTTTCTGCTATCTCTGCCTCTGGAATTAAAACATTTTATGCAAATTTTATTTTTACACTGTGTTTTTTTATTTTTATTTTTTTTTTTGTATATTTTCTTTCTCATTTTTTCTTTAATTTTATTTGCTTTTGCTTTGCTGGCTTCTGATGGCAGCTGTGTTTGTCCAGTGCTTAAAGTATTTACTTTTATTTAATGTATAAAATAAAAGTTACAACAACAACAACAACATTAACAACATTGCGCAATTAAAAAGCCGGCACGAAAGTTGCCTAAAAGCGGGCAACAGTAGCTAAAAAATTGTATATATAAAATGTATATAAAAAAAAATATAAAAAAATTATGTTAAGAAGAAGAAGAAAGTGGAAAAAAAGGCCAAAACGGAAATTAAAATATTTCCGGTTTGCTGAAGAATTTGTTTTCTCACTCTCTCTCTCTCTCTTTGTCTCTATCTCAATCTTTCTTTCTTCGTTACTTTTTGGGGCGCGGCAGGCTTAAGCGCAGTGCAAACGTGCCACTTGATTTTAATGCTAATTGAAGCGTTACGCTCACAATTGTTGTAATTGGGAGTTTATGTAGCTTCTTACACATTGTTACCATGTTGCCATTCTACAACAATTAGTGCTATGTAATATTTTTCAAAGTGAAATTATAAACGAATTAAATAATGTGAGAATTTCATAGTTGAATTATTGGCTAATGAATATAGCTTAACTTTTGATGTGAAACATTAAATATTTAAAATTAAAAAAAAAAAACAAATATTTATAATAAAAAAAAAAAAACGAAAATCAAATTTCTAGTTATTAATATTTTCAAATATTTTATATTATGTTTATAATATTTACTTTAAAAAATTTATATAAAATATTTTAAAAATTATTATCGAATTTATTTATCAGATTTTCCAATATTTACATTTTTTTTTTATAGCTCAACTTTTGATATGAAATACGAAATATTTAAAATTAAAAAAAAATATTTATAATAAAAAAAAAGAAAAATCATAATTCTAGTTATTAATATTTTAATTTTTTTTTTTTATATATAATATAATATATAAATATAAATAAATATTATAATAATCTTTAATATTTAATTTTTCGTCTATTTTTTGTTATATTATGTTTATAATATTTAGTTTAAAAAATATATTACATTTTTTTTTTATAGCTCAACTTTTGATATGAAATACGAAATATTTAAAATTAAAAAAAAAAATTTTTATAATAAAAAAAAAGAAAACAATTTTTCAAATATTTTTTTGATATTTTATAATTTATAATTTTAATAATCTTTAGTAATAATTTATTTCTCCTAATTTTTTGTAATATTACTTAATATTTTTTTTAAAAAATGTATATAAAATATTTTAAAAATTATTATCAAATTTATTTATCAGATTTTCCAATAATCAATTTTGATACGAAATACGAAATATTTAAAATTAAAAAAAAAAATATTTATAATAAAAAAAAAGGAAAATTATATTTCATTAATATTTTCAAATATATTTTTTATATTTTATAATTTTAATAATCTTTAATATTTAATTTTTCTTCTATTTTTTGTTATATTATGTTCATAATATTTAGTTTAAAAAATGTATATAAAATATTTAGAAAATTATTATCAAATTTATTTATCAGATTTTCCAATATTTAATTTTTTTTTTTTTTATATTTATTTTTCTCATTTTTCTCTAATTTTTCTAATGTAAAATATAAAAAAATAATAACAATAATAAAAAATTAAATAAAAAATGCATAATTCTAGTTCAAGAATATTTTTAAATATTTTAAAAATATTTTTTTTTTTTTTTTCATAATAATAATAATTTTTTCATAGAATATTTAATTTCATGGAATATCATAGAATATTTTGCTTGCTTCATTTTTCTCTAGTGTCTCATCCATAATATTTTATTATTATCAGCAGACAGAAAGCTTTGAAATAAATTGCTTAAAGTTTTATTTTTTTTTTTACTTTTTTTTTGTTTTAAGTTTTAGTTTTAGCGAGTTTTGCAGCACTTTCAAGCGCCATCAACTCTTGTAGTCAATTTTATGACTTCTAATCCTGTCGTTATATTTATCATTGCCGCCGCCTCGTATCGTCAGGCTATCCATTTTTTTTTGTGGCTTAGGACATTGCATATAAATGAACAATAAATAGTTTTGAGGGCGTGGCAAGACATCATAAAAAATAATAAAAATAGAAGCAACAAAAAAAAAAGAAGGAAAATATTGCAATTGGTAGCCAACGTGGCGTATACGCAACACTTTCGATGCTGGCATACGCCGGACGATGCAGACGAAGTTCTTAACGGTTTTGTGGCAACTTGATAGCAAAGTTATGACAAGGATTTATGAAGTATGCATTCAAAATGAGCAGCAAGGGCGACAACAACAACAGCAGCAGCAACAGCAGCAACAATAGAAAAACCTCAAAAGTAGCAATAGAAGCAACAGCAGTAGCAGCAGCTTTCAATTTTCAGCATTGATAAAATGCAACAAAAAAAATTTTAAAGCTTTAATAAAATTCGCATATATATAGAGAGATATTTGGCCACAAAATGTTGCACATTGTTTTGTTGCTGCTTTGCTTTATGTTTGTCTTCCCTTAAGACGTTTGCGTTTCCCACGTTATTGCAATAACAACAACAATAACAACAACAACAATATTATTTTTCATGTATTTTCAAGTATTTTCTGTGTTTGCCATTTGCCATTTTCTTCGCCTCAGTTGTTTGTCTTTCTCTTTCTCTCTTTCTATCTCTCTCACTATGTCTTAACGTCTGTCTACGCGTGTATTTTGTTTTGTTTTGTTTTGTTTTGTTTGTTTGTTGTTCCCAATTTTGTTTGCATACACAGACAAAATGCCGTTGCTGTCGAGCAAGTTGTCGTTTTGCCATATCCCCATCTCCCTCATCCTCTTCGCCTTCGTATAATAACACACAAATTGCCACGCCTGCGGCAGGCAACAGGCATCAATGACTCTGTGCACTGGCTTCAATGTGTTACGTGCCACCTTGTTTTTTCTTTCTTTTTTGGCGGCGGCGCCACAGAAAATTTCGCATATATAAATCAGCGTCACATTTTTACGCTGCTTCATTTCACACACTACTACAGCTACAACTACAGCTACAGCTACACATTTTCTTTACCTTTTTTTTCTCTCTCTCTCTCTCTCTTTTACTCCTTTTTCTGCTGCTGCTTCTTCTACTGCTGCTTTTTACCATATTGACACCGCCATATGTAAACATATCGTTATTTGCCCATTTTACCCCATTCGCTGTGACAAAAGGCAAAGAGAGAGACAGACAGAGAGAGAGAGAATGTGAGGGAGTGAGACTTTTAACATAGAATCTATATTTGCGCTTGGCTAGCCATGGAGCTGTTTAGGATCCTCACAGCATCTAATGGCAGCAACATGATGTGCTTGTGGCTTATGGCAACTCTTCGCACAGTTGACACTGCTCAAACACAGACTTCAAGCTGTTGATGCTGTTGCTGGTGTGTAGCATGTAATTGAGAGAAGTAGTGAAAGAGATGGAGAGAGAGAGATAGAGAGAGAGAGAGAGAGAGAATGAGACAGAAAGAGCGAGTATAATGAGCGACTTAAAGTGATGCTGTGCGTCTGTTGTTGAAAAAGTGTAGAAAGATGAAGAAGGACAGAGGAGAGGGAGAAGAGAGAGAATAATAGAGAGCGAAAGAGAGAGAGAGAGAAAAGGAAAGAGAGAGAGAAGGAGAGAGAGAGAGAAAAAAGGAGAGAGATAGAGAGAGAGAGAGAGAGAGAGAGAGAGAGAGAGAGAGAGAGAGAAGGAGAGAGAGAGAGAGAGAGAGAGAGAGAGAGAGAAGGAGAGAGAGATAGAGAGAGAGAGAGAGAGAGAGGAGAGAGAGAGAGAGAGGAGAGAGATAGATAGAGAGAGAGAGATAGAGAGAGAGAGAAGGAGAGAGAGAAAGGGATAGGGAAATAGAAAGAGAAAAACAGAGAAAGAGAGAGATAGAGAGAAAGGGAAATAGTAAGAGACAGAGAAAGATAATAAAAAAGATGGAGAGAAAATTAGAGAGGGAAAAGGAGAAAGAGAGAAAAGAGAAAGAAAGCGAGAAAGGAATAGAGAAATAGAAAGAGAAAAAGAGAAAAACAGAGAGAGAGAGAGAGAGAGAGAAAGAGAAAGGGAAATAGAAAGAGACAGAGAGACGAAGAAAGCTAGAGTAAATATGAAAGAGCGAAAGATAGTGAGAGAAAGGGAGAAAAGCAAAGATAAAAATTTGTAGTAGCGACAATCACTCAGAGGGATTTCAAGTGATCAACTGTGCCGACAGTTGTAGCCATTGTTTTTTTTTTTTTTGAGGCTTGCTTTTCATTTTTTTGGCTGCACGAAAAAAGAACACTTAAAAAGCTGTTAAACAGCTTGTTGACTGCCGCAGCTTAACCTCAGTTAGCTTCATATCTCAACTCTCAACTCTCAACTGTTAGCTCAACAACTCTCTGCTTAGCTCACTGCTCGAACTTCGCTCTCGCTACAACATATGCATATAAATTCTGGCTGGCGTTTTGGGTAACGCTTTGCGGCTCATTATGAAAAAACCGCAGCATGTGACAGGCAAAGGAGACAGAGACAGAGAGAGAGATAGAGAGAGGGAGATAGAGACTGAGAGAGACAGGCAAAGAGAGAGTCAGAGACTGAGAGAAAGAGAGAGACAGAGATGTATAAGAATATTTTATATGCACGATGAGCTTGATTTTCTTTTTCATTTTCATTTTCATTTTTATTTTCATTTTAGTAATAGCAGCACTCGTTTACTTGACAATTTTCCAACAAACACGCAACAATTTTTCATCGTCAGCTTGTGAGAAGGTCGACAACAACAACAGAAACAGCAACAAGAAGCAGAAGCAGAAGCAGTAGCAGATGAGTATGCAAGAAACCAACAGAATCAGAAGCTTGTTGTGGCTGCCAACCAAACTATCAACGAGTGCAAAAGATTTTTTTCCTACACAAACACACACAGAAACATACATTCTCATATACGTATACAGCTAACAAACACTGTATAACAATGTGGCATGGCAGTGCAGGAACTTGAGTAGGAAACAGGAAAAGCAAGTTGCACCATTTTGTGTCTGTGCTACGTGACGTCTTTCTCTTGAGACGTCACAAGATTTATTGTATGCAAGTTATGTTTGAATGTATTTATTTACACACACACACACACATACATAGACACACACATGTTTGAGTATAAAAATATGCAAATCGTTTTGTACACTATGTTGACGACTTCTTTACAGCATCTCAACAGTAGCAGCAGCAGCAGCTGTAAATGTGCTTAAAAATTTGCAAAAAAAAAAATCTAGAAAATTATTGCTGCTACATTTTTAGCTGCTGTCGAATTTTTTACACTATACCCTGTAAAATGGCAAAATAGATAAAGTTACTTAGTCTATATCGCAGCAGCATGTTTGCTGTTTTCTAAGGTATCTTAGTGTCTGCAATGCTGCGCTCTTTATTGACTTTGCCTTTGCCTTTTGTTCTATTCAGAATTGTTGTGCAGCTGTCTCACTCTTACTTTCTCTCTCTCTCCATCTCTCTCTCTTTCTGTGTGTGTGTGCTTAGAGGATTATTTTGGTTTGTTATTGCACTTTGCATATTTTCACCTGACTTTGTCTATTTGATTTGACTTTATCTCCCATTGGTACTACGTTATCTACTTCTCTTTACATCTCTCTCTCTCTCTCTCTATCTATCTTTCTCTCTCTCACTGCTACTGCTTCTTTTCTCTATTTCGATTCAAATGCACTTTTCATGACTCGAGCTTTGACTTTAGCTGCTCGCTCTATTGTTTTGTTATCGTTCTCCATTTGCTCTTTTTTTTTTTTTCTTTTTTTGTTGTTTGTTTTTTTTTTTTGCTCCCTTTTTTTGCGTTTGCTTTTAAGTGTCTTTTGGTTTTGTTTATGCACCAAGTCAGACATAACATAAAAGTGCTGTTAAAATGGGGTTCAACAACAGCAACAACAACAACAGTAACAACAATTACTGCACAGTTTTTTATACGATTACACTGCATATAGTATATATAATATATCGTAGTATGTGACCCGATTTAGATATTAGTACAATAGTTACACATTTCGATATATTGTCATATAAACTATGTTTAGAATGCGTAGACTGTGCTTAATATTTTATTACAATTGTTGGCAAAACGGAAAAAAAAAAATGTTTACAACTTTAAATATTAGAGCTTAAACTTAAATTGATTTTGTTTTTATAATTAATTTAATATAATAATTAATAATACTTATAAAAAAAAAATAATAAACATATTTGAAAATTGAAAAAAAAAATTTGGAAATAAAATTTTAATCAATTTTTTTTACTTGAAAATTTTTCAAAATTCAAAAATTAATAAAAAAATTAAATTAAAAAATATTTTTTAAAATTCAAAAATTTTTTAATTTAATTTTGAAAAAAAAAATAAAATAAAAATATTTTTAAAAATTAAAAAAAAAATTTTTAATTTAATTTTGACTCAAAAAATATCGTATTTAAAATTGTGCAACTTTTTTTTTAAACATTTTTTATAATTTTGTAGAATTTTTTATATATTTAAATTTATTTCACTTATAAAGAAAATTATAAATTATTGCAATTATTATTATTATAATTATTAAAATAAAAAAAAAAAATTGAAATAAAATATTAAATTAAATAAAAAGTAGATTTTAATATTAAAATAATTTTTTTTTTAATTTTATTTTTATATATTTTTTTTTATATTTTATATATTTAAATTTACAATTATAAAGAAAATTATAAATTATTGCAATTATTATTATTATAATTATTAAAATAAAAAAAAAATTGAAATAAAATATTAAATTAAATAAAAAGTAGATTGTAATATTAAAATAATTTTTTTTTTTAATTTTATATATTTTTTAAAAACTTCAATTGCATTTTAAAAGTTGTTGATAGTGTATAAAAATTGTTGCCTTAAGCATAATCTCAGTCTCAGTCAGCTAGCACGTAAGTATTTGCAACAATTTCTTTTTCTTTGCTGTACATTTTCTTTTTTATATATTTTTTTTTTCATTTTTATTTTATTTTTTTTTGCCCTTTCACCTCAGCACATGGCAAATGGCAGGTGGTTGGCACAGGTAAATGGCAGGATTTCTAACAACATTTTTTTTTTCATTTTTTTTTGTTTTACATTATTCTTTCTTTCTCTCACATCTTATGAAATAAGCCTTTGTGTGTTTGCGAACCGCTTAATAGAAAATTAAAAAGGTTACGCTATAAAAAATTAAAATTAATTTCGTGACGCTTGACCAGTGAAATGAGCAAAAAGCAATAGACAAAGTCAAAGAGAGAGAGTGAGGAAGAGGCAAACAATTTGAGAAAAAATATATAGAAGAAAAAGAAAAAAAATCAATTGAATAATTGAGTTTTGGGTAAGAAATCAGCGATGAAAATGAAAAGGTTTTGCAATCAAAAAAAAAAAAAATTCTTTAAGCCAAATAATTTGCTTGAATTTTACGAGTTGTATTTTAATTTTATTTAGATTTCAATGCGCATATTAAAAGCATCTAAGTAGCCCACAGGACTCTGAGGTTTTACTGGTTATGTTATGCCTGTGGCACATCGCGAACTTTTACAACAGGCAACATTTTTTTTTTTCGTTTTTTTTTTGTGGGGCAGGAAAATGAGCACTCAAATTGTAGTTGCAGTTGCAATAGCAGCAGTAGCAGTAGTAGTGGCGGCTGAGTAGTGCAAACACATCTAGAAACCACAGCAGCCACTTCCGCGAGCGACAGAACGTGCCACATGCCACATGCCATACACTGCTGCTGCTGCTGCTACTGCTGCTACACCAAAAAAAAAGCAGAGCAAAACAAAAGCAACGCAAGCAGAAATGTTAAAAACAGCTGCTAAACACACAAAGGACATACAAGCCGCACACACACATACACATTGGAGTATGTGTGTGTGTTGGTTAAAACGCCTAAATGCAGCTTAGCATTTAAAGCGCTTTTCAAATTTACGCTTGGGGGCAAATTTTTCGGCGGTTTTTTTTTTTTTTTTTTTGTTTTGTTTTCTTGCTTTGCAAAGTTGCTTACAACTGGTTACTACTGTTTTTTTTTTTTGGCTGTTGCCTGGCATTTATTTTGGCTGCTCAAACGGTTACCCTGGATATTTGTATGTATATGTCTGTGTTTACATGTGTGTTGCACAAGGCACAAGGCACAAGGGAAAAGCAAAGCGTATTCAACTGTTGTTTAACATGGGAATTAATGCTTTTTGCTAGTGTTAATTTTTGTCAGCGATAAACATAGTAAGACAGGTTTATTTTTATATACTTATATTCCCGGGTATATTCACTTTACACGGGAAGTTTGTAACAGACAAAAGCAGGGAGTCACTATGAGCGAATATGTTATTGCCATATATTCAGCATTAACAGTTGAGATTATAACATAAAACTTGGCATAGCAACTTCTTATGATCTTAAGTACTATATAATTTAAAAT
>JBAMBR010001494.1:0-36221 GCA_037044475.1 Zaprionus obscuricornis
TATATTCTATATTCTATATTCTATATTCTATATTCTATATTCTATATTCTATATTCTATATTCTATATTCTATATTCTATATTCTATATTCTATATTCTATATTCTATATTCTATATTCTATATTCTATATTCTATATTCTATATTCTATATTCTATATTCTATATTCTATATTCTATATTCTATATTCTATATTCTATATATTCTATATTCTATATTCTATATTCTATATTCTATATTCTATATTCTATATTCTATATTCTATATTCTATATTCTATATTCTATATTCTATATTCTATATTCTATATTCTATATTCTATATTCTATATTCTATATTCTATATTCTATATTCTATATTCTATATTCTATATTCTATATTCTATATTCTATATTCTATATTCTATATTCTATATTCTATATTCTATATTCTATATTCTATATTCTATATTCTATATTCTATATTCTATATTCTATATTCTATATTCTATATTCTATATTCTATATTCTATATTCTATATTCTATATTCTATATTCTATATTCTATATTCTATATTCTATATTATAGAATATAGAATATAGAATATAGAATATAGAATATAGAATATAGAATATAGAATATAGAATATAGAATATAGAATATAGAATATAGAATATAGAATATAGAATATAGAATATAGAATATAGAATATAGAATATAGTAATATAGAATATAGAATAGAAAATATAGAAAAAATTAATTAAGTTTTAAATTTAAATTTAAATTAAATTTTTTTATATTTATGATACTTAACAATAATAATAATAATAATGAGAAAATAATAAAAACTAAATATAAAAAATATAGAATAAAAAAAAAATTAATAATAGAATATAGAAAGTAGAATAGAAAATTGTAGAAAAATATTACGAAAATTTTTTAAAAATATTTTTTATACTAAATAATAATAATAATAATAATAAGAAAATAATAAAAAAAAATTAGAAAATATAATATTAAAATAAAATAGAAATAAAGTAATATAGAAAAAAGAATAGTAAAATTGAAAATGAAAGAAACATATTTCGATAATAATTTTAATAAAAATAATAAATTTATTGTTCTTAGTTAGTTAATGCCAATATAAAAAAAATTTATAAAAATTAAAATGTTTAAAAAAAATTCAAAATATTAAATCAAGCATTAAATGTAAAATATTTAAAAATATAAATATTAAATCATAAATATTATTAATAAATAACAAAAATAAATATTTAAAATATTAAAAAAATATTCTAAAAATTTCCTTAGAATTTGAAATTTATTTTTTAAAAAAAATTAGGAACATGTTAAAATATTTGTACGTAAAATAAATATACGAAAAATTTTTTTTTACATATTACGTTTAAATATTAAGAAATATTAAAAAATGTTAATAGTAAATTATTAAATTATATAATAATTATAAATAATTATATTAAATTATTATTAAATATGAGTTTTAAAAGATACAAAATATATAAAATAAAAATAAATTGTAATTTTTAGAAATTTTATAAAAATATTAAGAATCTTAAATATTTATTAAAAATAAAATAAAAACAAAACTTTAATGCAATAAAAAAAAAAATATTTGAAATATTTTCTCACAGAAAAAACATAATTTTATAGCCCATTGTAAGTATGCGCTCATTGTGATTGATAAGTTATTTGCCAGACAAGATTGTTGTCTATATTTAAACAGAGTTAATATGCCACCCGCACAGAATGTAAGCATTGTAATCAACGGTTAGCAAGAGTAACATCAAACATAATATTTAAATAAATGAATATTAATATAATATGAAGACATCAGACAGAGACAACAGAGAGAAGAGCGAAAACAGCTGTGTGCAAAAAATAAAAAAATGGCTCGAACAATGAACTTGGCCAAAAACAGAAAAAAATTTCAACATATAATAATAATAAATTGCAAATCATTATGTGTGACGCCTCCTTGAAACGCCCAAAAACAGACTGTTGAACTGATGAACCGTATGAACTGACCATTAATTCTAACAGAATATTCAAAGTCAAAAGCAGCAACAACAACTACAACAAAAAAAAGAGAGAAAAAAAAAAAAATAGAAACAAAAATAATAAAAATAAAAACAAAACAATTCAGACAACGTCGCGACGCTTTAACTTAAGTTGATGTTGCCAAGGGGGGGCAACAAGTGGGGGAGGGCAGGGTTAGCTAAGGGAGCATAATGTAGCAGACATTGAGTGTGCAAGGGAGAGCGAGAGAGAGAGTAAGGGGGAGAGCGAGTAAAATGGAATTAATGGCAACGCCAGCAGGCGAAAGCATAAAGCGACTTTTGCTCCATTGTGCAAAAACTGTCGCGTCAAGGAACTTTCAAGTGCTGCCTTTGGCCTCCGCTTTCCCAATCCCTACACTCTCTACTCTCACTGCTGACTAAACGATAGCGAGTGTTGAAGGCTTTTTGTCAATTGTGCGGGGTTAGAATTTGCGGTTTAACCGCACACAATAAAAGAGCAACAAGCGCAGCAAAACAAGAGCCATAAGCATGAAAACAAGAAAATATGCTAAATATTTTGTATTACTTTTTCAGCAGTATTTGCCACTAAGCGATGCCCTATAAAATGTGTTTTGTAGTAGCAAAAAAAAAAATAAAAATAAATTACAGAAATTAAATTAAATTAAATGAAACTATAAACATTTAAATAAGAATTTAACTTACTGCAAAAATATTTTAATTATTTATTTAAGCGACATTTAGAAATTCGTTGCTGCTGCTCATTTATAGCTTAATATTGCCAAAAAAAAAAAAATGTAGCAAAAATTTGCAAGGTATTTTCGGGTTCAAATATAACAAAAAAAATCCAGATGCTGTCGCTTGCGCTGAACTCTTGAACTTGGCACATGACAAAAGTTCAATGATACTTATGTTGAGCGCAAAGAACGCTTCACTCGAAAAAAAAAAAACAAATAAACAGATAAAACTTTGCGAGCATAAGAAAAGGAGCAAAATGTGTCTAGAAATGACCAAGAAAAAAAAAAAAATGGGTCAATGCTTGCTTTGGCAAGATTGCTTTCAGTGTTGTATGCATTAAATATTTTAAAATATTTATAAGTGGGGGGAAAAAAACAAGAAGAAGAAAATATTGCGCATACGCCGCATTGGCAATGCATGAAAATGTCAACAATGTTATGCAATGCTTAAGTAAAAGCAACAACAACAACAACAACAACAGCAATGGCAACACGGTAACGTCAAGCAAAACAAAAGTGAAAATGAAAATGAAAATGACGAATAGAGCTTTACATTATTAAGACACTGAAGAGAGCTGCTGAACAACAACAACAACAACAAAGAGTAGAAAAAAATATAAAAAGCCAGTGCATAAATATTTGATTAGCTGCGAGGCCGAAAAGAGAATGACAACAACAACAACAACAATGTAAAGAAAGTAGAAGAGGAAGCAGCAGCAGCAGCGGCAGCAAAAAAACGGTAGCTGCAAGTTAGACGCAATTATCTAGCGCCGACAGTATGCTTCAAGACAATGCCAAATGCCAAAATGCTTAATGGCAAAGTCACACACACACACACACAGACACACACACAGACAGACACACACACACTTATACAAGTTAAGTCTACATGCATAAGTGGATGCTAAGTAGAAAAAGAGAAGAAATGCTTGACAGAGCAAAACGTTAGCTCATTAAAACTTAAAGCCATGAAAAAAAGATACAACTAAGCGCAGACACAACCAACAATCAACAGCAACAACAACAACAACAACTAACAGCAACGATTAACAACAACAACAACAACAAACAATGTTGCTTAAATATTTATTTATTGATTTTTCTTAAATGCTTAAACGTTGACAGTTTTGACTGACAACTGTCACATTGTATGAAAAACTTTTTTTTTTTGCCAATTCTACAGTGCATCCATTTATCAATTTTCAGTTTTTCTTTTTCTTCTTTCTTCATTTTTGTTTTTGTTATTGATATCGACGCGTGCCTTTAACTTACCAACAACAACAACAACAGCAGCAATTGCTCTTGCTTCTGTTAAACTTAACAGCTGTTGCTCTCTTCGCTCTTTTAAATTTGCATTTAACAGCAGCAAGCAGTTTAACATTTTGCTGTTATTATTCAATGTTAAGTTAGCATGATAACACGCTGCGTTTTACTGCTCTCACACCACCATCACGACGGCGACGACTACTACTGCTACTACTGTTCCCATTCTCTATGCATCAACATCAATTCCTCTTTGGAAACTTCAACTGTAATTTTTGTTGTTGTTGGAGGAAGATGAAAACAACAAAAATAAAAACAATTTTTTTCTCACAAAATAAAAAATAGCTAGAACTAAAATTAAAAATAAAATACAAATGTTTTTTTTGTTGTTATACAAATGTAATCAAGTTTTTTTTTGTTGTTCGTCTAACTTGTTCTTCCATAGGCTTTTGCCCTAGAACATCTGAAATTTAGAGACTAAAGAGAAAGTTAAGCTTGAATTTATTTATAATATTTAACTAAATTTTCATATATGATAATTTCTCTGTCTCTTTCTATCAATCAAACTAGCTCCCACTCTCTCTCTCTCTCTCTCATTCGCTCTCTTTCTCTCTGGAGATTACATAAATATATTATTAAAATTTCAACTGTTATACCGAATGTTAAGCTGAGCAAAAAAAAAATAATAACATAATTTGTAAACAATTAAAAAAATATTTTTTTTTATTTTTTTGTCACTAAAAATATAATTTTGAAGCTTACGAAAGTTAAATCTTAAAGCAAACTACAGTCATACGCAGTATATAGTATAACTTGCATATCTCTAGGTATTTCTTTTCATTTCTTTTTCTTTATATTATTTATAAAAATATTTGTTAATTAAATTACAAATGTTTTTGTTGAATGAACCATGACTAAGACTAAGGCAATGTCATGATTTATAAATAAACAAGAGAATTCTCACTTAGAGTCTGACTGTATTTACAACCAGATAATAAAACATTTGATTTTCCCATGTGGATTTCAAGTAATAAAACACATTATGCCAGGTAGCATAAGAAAGCAAAAAAAAAAAAAAAAAATCAGAACGCATAAAGATAAAAATAAAAAAAAAAAAAACTGAAATTGTATCTCACAGTGTGAAGTCTATGACACCTCTGGTACATTTAATGTTAGTTACAATAGCAATTAAAATAACAGCAACAACTACAATAACAACAATAAGTAAGCCACAGCTCAGCCAAGCTAAACATATTTGTGCGGCCATCCGCTGAACTGAGGAGCTGCTGCTGCTGCTGCTCTTGTCATTAATCGCACCATGGAAAGCCCACAAATCAACAGTCAATCAACGCGTACAGCCCACAGAGCCCACAGTGTCCACAATACAATCATAAACAACATAACACACTGCTTACTGCTCACTGCTACTCACTACTCACTGCCCACTGCCCACTGTGCCCATCACACTGCAAGCTTATGTTAACAGAACACAGAATACTCTCTTGCGCTCTTGCGCTCACACTCTCTCTCTCTCTCCTTTGCTTGTACATACGACTGTTATAACAGTGCCGGCAGTGTTAACATTTCTTGTATTTGCCATCGCTCTCACACTCACACACTCACTCGTTCGCTCACTTTACTCACTTTGAGTTAACAGAATGCGTTGCTGTGCAGTTTTTAGCTTCGGTTTCATTTCAATTTCTGTTTTCTGTTTTCAGTTCAGTTTCAGTCTTCTCATGGTGCTCAACGTTTGCGCATACAATTCGCTGTTCGTTTTTTTGAATTTTTGCCGCTACTAGTAATAAACTTAATAAACAGTTACACTATTTTATCTCGTGTCTCGTGTTATTTGTCGCTCTATATCTTTATTAACGTGAATGTGTATGTGTTTTTCTACTACAACTCCTGCTACACATCTTTACAACAAAAAAAAAACAAAGTGTGAGTTTATGTGCATTTTGTTTGCTGCTTCAACAGCAACAACAATAACAACAACAACAAAAACAAACACACGGTGCGCCCTCATTGTGCTCTCGTGCAAATGAAAATTTCATTGAGCAGAAAGTCGCCGCAGAAAAGTGGAAAAATCCTAAAACAGCTATAAAAAAAAATAATTGAAAATCACTTGAAGTGAGCGAGAAAAAAAAAACAAAAAAAAATAAAAAAATAATTGCAAAAGAAATTGAAAATTAAAAACAAATATTCATAAAAAAAAAACAAAATATTTTTGTGAATTCACTGGAAAAGTGCCAAAGAATAGAAATCTAGCAGCAAAAGAAAAGAAAAAAAAAATCAAAGTAAATATTTAAAAATAATTACAAAAAAAAAAAAAATTAAAAAAAATATTTATTATATTTTTTTTTTTATTTTAAGAAAACAATTTTTTAAAAATAATTAATATGCGTAATTAATGAAATTTAAAATGAGTTTCTTTTACTTGATGTTGTGCATCGATTATTTATTGCGCCGCGCCGCGCCTGCGGCTGCCTCTTTGGCTCTTTGGCTCCTTGCCACTTTCTTCTTTATGCCCAGAACCGGAAAATATTTCAATAGCTTTAAGCTATACCAATATCTATGTACAAGTTATGTTTTGGCCCGGCAAATGGCCAGTCAGTCGAGTCGGCAGACGACGAACGGCATCAACATCATCATCAACATCATCAACATCATTATGAATGAGCCGGTCAAGCGTTCCGCTTCGACCAGAATCAAGCAAAGAGCTGGACAAGTCAAGCCTGCTGCTGCTGCTGTTGTCTTCTCGGGGAAGCGTGCATGTCCAGACCTGCATGCTGCCATGCCACCTGCTCAGTTGCAACAAGAATATGTATATACATTGACTAGACTAGACATTGCGGCACAGTAGCTGCCACAATCTAACTAACCAAGCAATGTCTGCCACACATTCTGTCTGTCTGTCTGTCTGTATGTGCGTGTCAAGCTCTGGAATTTTATGCAGTGGCTGCATCGTTTATTTTGCCAGCTTCTTCTCTCTGCAACAACAACTACAACATATACACAGAGTATTTACAACTTCATATATGAAATTCTGTTTTTTATTGGCATCAGGAGGGTGGCCAATATCTCTCTCTTCTTCTCTCTCACTCTCTCACTCACACACATACTCTCTGTTCCCCTTTCCGTCTGCCTTTTGGCTACGCATGCAGCCAAACGTAACGAAAACGCAACTGCGCTTCACGCTTCAGGCTCAGTCGCTGTCGCTGTCGCCGTCGCCGTCGCAGTCATCGTTGCCGTCACAGTCAACGTCACCGTCGCACTTGCTCTGCCTTGTAGCTACGGTAGGGAGCTGTGCAAAGCGAACGCTGACGCTGCTAGCTAGCATTAGATGCTGAACAGTGAACGAAAGAGCGGGTGGAGGATGTTAAGGGAGAGGAAAGAGAATAGCAATTGCCTGCAGCAGCAGCAAGAGCAGCAACATATTAGACAGAGCGTTTGCTAGTTTGTGTTTTGTGCCTACAGTGCAACTCAACTATAACAAATTTGCATTAAAATGATCAACAAAAAAAAATAAAAATTGCATATAAAAATCGAATAAATTTTTTATAGTAGCAAGTTTAAATTTAGCTTGAAAAAAAATGCTTATAAAAATGCAAACAGCAAACTTATCAAAACTTTGCACTTTTTGGCCAAAGAAATTTTGAAAGAGACAAAAAATTAAGATGCCAAAAAAAAGAAAATTATTAAAATTAGCTGCAAAAGTTTATCGAGAGTTTACAGCAAGTTGCAACAAAGTTGCAGCAAAGTTGCAGCATTGCTTTGGGCAATGTTGTTGTTGCTGCTGTTGGTGTTGTTCATGATGTGAATGTTTCTTGATATTGATGATGTATTTGAAGTTGTTAATGATGTTGCTAATAATGAAGATGTTGATAATCTTGTTAATGTTGCTGTTGAAAAATTTTGATTATTTTTTTTGATTGTTGATGTTGATGTTGCTGATGTTGTTGATGTTGTTGATGATATTTGTGGATGTTGTTGGTGTTGTTTTTGATATTCATGATACTGCAGATGTTGCTATTGTCGTTGATGTTGTTAATACTGCTCATGTTGCTGTTGTCGTTGATTTTGTTGTTGAAGTTTCTGATGTCGCTGATGTTCCTGATGTTTGCTGCTGTTGCTGATATTATTGATGAAGTTTCTGATGTTGTTGATATCGCTGATGTTTGTTGTTGTTACTCTTGTTGCTGTTGTCCCTGATGTAGCTGTTGTCCCTGTTGTCGCTGATGTTGTTGTTGAAGTTACTAATGCTGATGAATTGCTGATGTTTGCTGCTGTTGCTGATGTTCCTGTTGTCGCTGATGTTGTTGTTGAAGTTGCTGATGCTTATGATATTGCTGATGTTTGCTGCTGTTGCTGATGTCTGCTGATATTGCTGCTGCTACAGATATTGCTGATGTTGCCGATGTTGTTAATGAAGTTGCTGTTGTTGCTCATGCTGCTGTTGTCGTTGATATTGCTAATGTTGTTGCTGAAGTTACTGATGCTTCAGATATTGCAGAAGTTTTTTGATATTGCTGATATTATAGATGTTGCTGATGTTTTCTAATGTTGTTAATGTTGCTGATGTTTGCTGATATTGCTGATGTCACTGACATTGATATTGATGCGGCTGATAATTTAGCAGATGTTGACAATGATGTTGCTGATACTCATCAAGTTGTTAATGTTGCTGATGTTGCTGCTGTTGTTGATATTGTTGACAAAGTTGAGGTGCTTGAAAAAATTGACAAAGCTAATCAAGTTCATGTTGTCAATGATATTGTTAATATTTCTTTTATGCATTATCATCATCATCATCATCATCATCATAATCATTGTAAAGTTGCTGTTGATGCTGGTAATTATGATGATGTTGCTGTTGTTGTGCACAGCAGACAGTTTTAGCGGTATTTGCTGTCTCATGTTACAAGCATAATTCACTTTAATTGACTTCAAGTTGCTGTTGTTGTTGTTACTGTTGTTGCTGTTGTTGTTGCTGTTGTTGTTGTTGCTGTTGTTGCTGCTGTTGCTGTTTATCAATTGCAGACTCACTTTTTTTGAACAGCAAGTCGCATTGAGTTTGCCGTGCGATTCACATTTTATTGATGTTATATATTTTCTTGATGCGTTTCTGTTGCTGCTGCTGTTGCTGCTGTTGCTGCTGTTGTTGCTGTTGCTGCTGTTGTTGTGCTGATTTTTAAGTATGTCGTTGGCAAGTTTTATGTTTTGTGTCTGTCTGGACTGCATTTTGTAACCTGGTTTTATTGCTGCCATAACATATGCTGCCAACACACACTGAGACACCTTTTGTATGTGTCTAATCACTTGCTGAACACACACACACACACACACATCAACAACTGTAACAACGGCAGCAACAACATGCGGTAGCATTAGACAGACGCCAAGATACGATGCATAAGATACATTAAGTATTGAACATGAGTTCGATTCTGACATGTTTACATATATAAACAACATTTTGTTTTCTTTTTATTTTAAATACACTTACAGTAGCTATATTTATTTTAGCTTCTAGATAGACCTTATATCTATATATATTCCCGTTCAGCATCGGCAATAGATTTCAAATCAAGACAAACTAGTCACTCAATTTTAATAAAATTTGACATACATACTACTTATGGCCATAAGCTATATATAAGTCGCAACTGACTAAATTGCAGCACTATATCATAAAGCTGCCATAGGAACAATCGGTTGAAAATTAAGTTTTTGTATGAAAAACTTTTTTATTTGCTAAGATATTTGACTGAAACTTATACAACATAATTTTAGTGATAACTTATATATTTCACATAAATTTTGTCCAAGTCGTACTACTATATCATATAGCTGCCATAGGAACAATCGGTTGAAATTTAAGTTTTTGTATGTGAAACTTTTTTGTTTGTTAAGATTTTCAGCTGAAACTTTCAGCATTTGATTTTATTGACATCTTATACAATTCAGCCAAATTTAGTCTAAATCATCCAACTATATCATATAGCTGCCATAGGAACAATCGGTTGAAAATTAAGTTTTTGTATGAAAAATAAGTTTTTCCATTAAGTTATGCGGCTCAAACTTACAGCACTTGAGTTTAGTCACGTCTTACACTTCTTAGCTAAATTTGGTTCAAATCGTCCGACTATATCATATAGCTGCCATAGGAACAATCGGTTGAAAATTAAGTTTTTGTATGTGAAACTTTTTTGTTTGTTAAGATATGCAACTGAAACTTATAGCATTTGAGTTTATTGACATCTTATATATATCAGCAAATTTTAGTCTAGATCGGACAACTATATCATATAGCTGCCATAGAAAGAAACTACTTTCTGCATGTAAAACTTTTCATTTGCAGGCTGCAAGTGTATAAAATGTGCGACATGCCGTAGATATAACTTAACGTTCTTTGTTTTTTTTCTTTTCTTTAGTTTAACGTTTGTTTTTTGCTTTGTCTTAATCGATAGTTTACAGGGTGCTGCTGGTATTGCTGATGGCGCTCTGATTGTATCTACAGCCACGTTCCAGATACAAATGTATCTTAAAGTCATTACACAAAACTTTAGTTGAGCTGTAACGTTATTGCTGACCACAAAAGAAAACAAAAAAAAAAAAAAAACAACAGAAAAAAATATCTACCAGATGTTCGTCAAGTATTTAAAAATCGATTGAAACTTTCGATACGCTGCTTGTATAAAAATTATTTTTATTTTTATTTTTTTTTTTTTTATTCTTTATGCTTTTGTTTTTCTTTCTGTTTCTGTGTTGTTTTTTTTTCGCAGTTATTTTAGATCGAAGAGATTTTGTCTATTGTTATAGAAGCATAAGAAACTGTTTTGACCTTCGCACTGCCATGAAGATGCCATGAACTGTGAAACAAACAAAAATTAATAATGTTGCTTCTCAAAATGTTGTTTAAATGCCAATAAATTAAATTTTTTTTTTAATCTGTATTCATGCGAATAACATTCGTTGAGCAAAAGAAAAATAACAATTTCTCACTTAGCAAACATCCGCAGGCAAAAAAAAAGCATAAAAAAAAATACAAATAAATAAAAAGTAAAGAAAAATACAAAAAAATTAAATAATAAATAAACAAAATGTGTAGAATAATAATAATAATAATGAAAAAAAAAACAAACAGAAATGAAAACAAAAGCCCAAAAAAAAAATTAAGAAATCTGAGAAAAAAAAAGTTGCAAACGGTTACGTTTGAAAATGTGAGCATGTTGCACGGCGCGATTTCGTTGAAAAAGATTATTAAGAATAAGCAAAACTTGCGACGTGTTTGGCATATTCTTAACATAATATTGTTGTTCTTCTTGTTCTTCTTGTTGTTGTTGTTTAGGCCACAAAATGCTGCTTGATTTTTTTTTTTGGTCATATTGCTTTTAACGGAAATGTAAGACACGGCGGCAACTCGTTAAGATTCAGGCGAAAAATATATACAGGGTGAAAAAGAAACAGAGAGAGAGAGAGGGAGAGAGAGAGAGAGAGAGAGAGAAAGAGATAGAGAGAGACACACCTAGACAATCACAGACAAACATCCGCTGTGGCAATGATGTGAAAAGTAAATAGCGCAACGAATCTGTAACAAATAGAAGGGCAAATAGCCCAAAAAATGAGCAAAAATATAACGTAAAAAAAATACAAGCAAATTTCATATATGAAAATATAGAGAAGAAGAAGCAAAAGCAGCAAAAGCAGAAGAAGAAGAAAAAAATCAGTTAGTTTCGCTTATAATTAGAAAACATTGCATAGACATACAAAATGAGCGCAATGGGCGCTGCCGCATTTTGTGGTCATATATTTGTGCTACATTTAAAATATTTTGCGCTGCGGTGCGCACATTGAAAGCACATTATGCACACACACAAACACACACACACGAACACACATCTATAATTCATATAAATTTCATATACCTCAACTTTTATATAATGATTTATGAGCATTTCATTTTTCATTTTTTTTTTTATTTTTAATTCACACTTTAAAAATTCTCAGCACGTTGCAAAATTAACATAACGATGAGAATTGAAAAGTGAATGAAGAAAAAAAAAATATTGGTAACAAATTATTAAATAATAAAAAAAAATAATAATTTGTAGATCTACAATTTATCAGCTTTTGCTTGCTATAAAAATAGCCAACAATTTGCTATAATTAGAACAGAAGAAAAAAAAAAGACAAAAGCAAATATGAAAAATAAATAAAAATGTGAAATGAAGAGAAAAATAAAAATATATATAGGAAATTATAAAATAATATAAACAAAAATTTATTTTTATAGCAACAATTTGTCTGATTTTGCGTGCTATAAAAATATAATATATAAATGTTTTTAAACTATTTGCTATACTTAGACGCAGAGCAAAGAAAGATAAATGCAAATATGAAAATTAAATATAAATAAAAATTAAAAAAAAATAAATATATAAAAAATTTTAAAGTAAATATAAAAAAAAATTTATTTTTATATCTGCAATTTGTCAGCTTTTGTGTGCTATAAAAATATAATATATAAATGTTTTTAAACTAATTGCTATACTTAGACACAGAGCAAAAAAAAAAGATAAATCCAAATATGAAAATTAAATATAAATAAGAATTAAAAAAGAAAAAACAAATATATAAAAAATTATTAAGAAAATATTAAAAAAAAAAAATGTTTATATCTGCAATTTGTCAGCATTTGCGTGCTATAAAAATAAAATATATAAATGTTTATAAACTATTTGCTATACTTAGACACAGAGCAAAGAAAATAAATACAAATATGAAAATTAAATATAAATAAGAATTAAAAAAGAAAAACAAATATATAAAAATATAATATATATACATATATGTATAAACTGTTTGCTATACTTAGCCACGAGAGAACGAGAGCAAAAAAGATAAATTGCAAATATGAAAATTAAATACAAAAAGTGAAATAAAAAGAAAAAAATATTATAAAAAAATTATTTTTATAACTGCAATTTATCAGCTTTTTGCTAGCTATAAAAGTAAAATACAAACATAAACTATTTGCTATACTTAGCAGCAACAGAACAAAGAGAAAAAAGATAAATACAAAAAAAAAAATTTCTATAGCTGCCAGATAAGAGACTTAGTCTTGTGTGACTCTATGAACTGTAAAATCTATGAAGTCAATATGAAATTCAAATATATTGAAAAACAATGTTTTAATCAGTATTGAAAAACATGTAATATAAATTAATCAAACGACAGGCGTCAATTGATATCCACAGAGAAATATAAAGTCAAAGCTTATCAATAACAAAATCAATCAAAACAAAAGCAAGATAGAAAGGGAACAGAGGCAAGAGAGGTTGAGGGAACAAGTAAGCGCGTGCTATATATGTAGTATATGTAATCACAGATAGTTAAGTTGTATGAGAATCATTGAACTCTAACCTAGTGCCATAGACATTGGCAGACATGGCGTATGTGTAATATATGATTGCTGTGCGCTGGCTATAAAAATATTACATTTTTTTTATGGCATGCAGCATGACTGTGCTGACTGGCAAAGTGACTGAGTGATAGATGCAATTGATAAATAGAGAAAGATAGAGAGAGAGAGAGATAGAGAGAGTGTGAGTGTGAGTGAGTGAGCAGCAAAGGGCAGTGTCTGGCTGTCTGTCTGTCAAGCATCAATATATTGCAGCTCGAGTGCAGCTTTTGTATAGCAGCAGCAAGTGCAACATGTACGCTAAGCGAGCAGTCGAATACACTCGAAACATAACAAGTGAATACATTCACATATACTCACAGTGTATACGTGTATGTGTGTATATTTGTGTGCCTTGAACAGATGGACATGTGTGTCTGATGTCTTTATGGCGGCCTCTATCACTGCCAGCAGCAGGCACAGCGACAAGCGACTACGAATTGTTCTACATATCTACAACATGATATATATATATATATATATAGTCTTACATATCTGTTTGTTTATACATTTGTATGTATGTCTGTATGTGTGTGTTTGTAAGTTGCCGCATCAATAAATAAATAAACAGCAAAAAGCAGCTAAAGCAGCAAAGCAGCGTCAATGTCCCGCTGTGTGTTTTGTTGCTCACTTTGCGTGCATTTTGCGTGATTCTTGTGATTTGCTGGTCACAAACTTATGATGAATACCACCGCCATGATGGCTATAACACCACCCCCTGCCCTCCTCTACGTTTTTCTCTCCCTCCTACGCTTTTTCTCCCTGGCATAACACACAGCTGAAACACTACAAGCGAAAAAAAAAAAAACAACAGCTAAAATGTGAGACCCGCACAATTTCTATTGCATTATTTATCAGAAACGTTTGTTATTTATAGACAGCATTTTATATTGTATGCACATAAAAAATACCCTGTAAAATATTATATGAAACAAAAATTAAAGTTGAGCATATTCACAATGTGAGCTAATTATTTTATATAAATAGAATATTAATATTATAATATTATAAAAAAAATAATAATAATATAAAAAATCTATAATAAATTTTCATTACTTTTGCAATACAGAAATTAAATTATTAAATTTTATTAAATTAATTAAAAATTTAATTTAACAAAATATTTATAAAATATAATGTAATAATAATTAAATTAATTAATTTCAAAGATAAAATATAAAATATATTGATTTTAATATAATAATAATTCAATATTTATCAACAAAAAATGTTCTACAACTTTTGGTAGAATTTTTTTTAAATTTATTTTTTATTAATAATTATATTTTATTTATTTATATATTTATTTTTTTAATATTAAATTTTTTTTCATATTTTTTTTTATTTATTATTATTTTTTTTATTTATTTTTTTTTATATATATATTTTTTTTAATATTTAATTTTTTTTTTAATATTTATTTATTTTTTATTTATAATTATTTTTTATTTATTTATTTTTTTAATATTTTTTTTTTTAATAATTATTTATTTTTTATTTATTATTTTTTTTTGTTTATTTTTTTAATATTTATTTATTTGTAAGATTTATTTATTTTTTATTTATTATTTTTTTTTTAATTATTTCTTTTATAAATATTTAATTTTTTTTAATATTTTTTTATTTTTTATTGATTATTATTTTTTTTTTTTTATATTTATTTATTTTTTATTTATTATTAATTTATAATTTATAATTTTTTATATATTTTTTTTTTAATATTTATTTATTTTTTTAATATTTAATTTTTTTTTATTATTTTTTATTTTTATTTATTAGTATTATTTTTTTTTATATATTTATTTTATTAATATTTAATTTTTTTATTATTTTTGATTTATTTATTTTTTATTATTTAATTTTTTTTTATTATTTATTATTATTTTTTTATTTATTTAATATTCAATTTTCTTTCTATTTTCTATTTTTTTTTTTGTTACACTAAGCACTTATCAGTCAACGTGCTGTGTGGCGTGTTGCTGCTTACCGGGTATCTGCAGTTCGTGTTGCACTGCTAAAAAAATGTTTCGTGCTTGGTTTTTTTTCTTTTTTGATTGCCGTTTATTTTTTTCGCTTCACATTCAATGCATTCATCTGTGCATAGCACGTTATACTTCTTTCTATCGCATATGATTTTGATAGACCGTCACCCCGTATTACCACTCGCCCAACCTTCCCCACCTTTAGCTTCTATAACTTCCCCACCTACAGCTCCCTACAGCTATCACTCCCCAACGTTGTTTCTCAATGCTTTTCTCCACCTTCTGCAACGTTTGCTTGCTTGCTTCACTGGCAATGTATGACTTTGACTTTGACTGCGAATTGCGCGAGTGTGTGTGAAAGAAGGAATAAGTAAGTGAGTGAGTGAGTGAGAGGTAAGAAATAAAAGTAAATGCGCGTCATTTAGGATTCAGTTCTGTTTTTTATTTGTTCTGCGTATTCTGACTGCTGTTTATATTATCGATTAGCTCTTGACGTTTGGCATCGAGACTCAAGAACTTTGACTTTGATAAAATGCTGCTGCTGCTGCTACTCTTGCTGCTGTTGAGTTACTGATAAGTTGTATAAATAGTGCACAGACTATCGCAGCTTTTAGATCACTTTTTTTTTGTTATACGGAAATGAAATGTTTGCATTGCCTTAGATAAGCAGACAATATGTAGACAAAATAAAAAATAAAAAAAAATTTCTTGGAATATTTTTTCAAATATTTTCTGCGCTTTGATCAAAAACTAGTTAAACGAACTAAACAGTTATACATCTGTCATGGCAAGCCCTTAAATATCTATATCTGTGATGTTGCCGCAGACAATATTGACAAAGTTCATATAGAAAAATTGATCGCCTGATAAATTAAAGACTGCTCGAAAAATTGTTTTGTGCTGTCTGTCAGCAGCAATATAATAAATTGAATTTGTATTATGTTTTTTTTTTTTTAACAGTCAGATTTAGCTATATAACTAACAGTTGACAGTTTTTGGCTAAATGTCGGCCAAAACTGTTTCCCAATGCCCAAAAATTTTCTGTCTATTTATAAATGAAACACATCTCTCTCTCTCTCTCGCTCTCTCTCAGGCTTTGCTGCCTCTTATGTGTCGCATTGCATTATAGTTGAACTATAAGTAGCAGCCATTATGTTCAACGAGCAGAACTTTTCTTTCTTCTTCATTTCTTCCTCTCTCTCTCTCTGTCACTCTCTCTCTCTATTGCTCAGTCTATGGCAAGGTATAAATATGTTTTGTTTTCATGCCCCATGACGCAATCTCGCACGGCACAAACACATTGCGCAAAACAATAAATTAACCAAGAAAATACAAAAAAAAATTGCCTGGAAAATAATATTTTGGTTTCGTTTCGAGTGTGCAAAAGTTTTTGCAGAATAGAATGGAGAAATATTTTGCTGGGGAAAACTTTTTGGCTCTAACAGCATTATATAGATATTATATAAGTTTTTTTTTTTATTTTTTTTTTTTTTTTTGGCATGACACTTCATTTTGGCCATTGGCCATTTGAATATGACTCCATTAATTTCACATATATGCTATATATATTATATATTGTCATCTCTTTCTAAGTTCAACAAACTCTTTAGAGCGGACATTGTCACAAGAGCAAAAAACAAACAGAAACTACAAGCACTTAACTTTGAGTTGACTTGTTGGGCCAGCCTATTGGCCTGCCTAGAAACTGGCTACTTGACACCACACACACACACACACACAGAGAGAGGGAGAGCGACAGAGCAAGAGATACAGATCGTGTATCTCGTAGGTGTTTTCACTTGTAATTATTTATCCATAAATCTCACAATATACACATGACTTCTACACGCAGCTTGGCAGCTCGGCAGCTCGGCAGCCCGCAGTCGCAGAAGCAGCCGCAGCAGTGTAACCTCATTTGAGTAATGTCTTGTATGTGGCCATGGAACAAGAGCCAAGAGGCAAGACAAACCCCTATAGAATGTTGCAAAAAAAAAAATAAAATAAAATGAATAAACAATAAAGTAAATTAACTTTTGAATAACAGCAAAAAAAAAATTAAATAAAAAAATAAATAAAATAAAAAAAAAGAAGAATTGTTGCCATTTACAACATTCACGAATTCGAAACCTTTTCTTGGCCAAACTGAGTCACGTTTTGTACAGACATCGATGATTGCAAAATGAAGACTTAAAATGCTTTAAAGCAAATACATACATATAAGGAAATATATATATATATATATATATAGTCATCGCTAGTCTTCGCTTATTGAATTTCAACTGATTGTGGAAAATTTTTTTTTTTCGCTGCACAGAATTCTTTCAGTTTTTTTGTTTTCTTTGAAGCGCAGAACTTTAATTAAATTTATTTGGACTCGTCGTCTGTCTCTCTCCCTCTCTCTCTCTCTCTCTGTCTCTCTCTCTCTCTATGTGTATTGTGTGTGTATGTGGGATGAAAGAGATGCCGGAAATGCGGGTTTCAGTTAACCAACATTTCCACTCAGCAAAAAAAAAAATAAATAAATAATCAATAAAAAAATGTAAGCAGCTGTCGATAAGACTTTAATTTTGTAGCACTAATTGTTTTAACTAGAATTGATTGTTATACAATAAATAAAAAAAAATGTAGTGTAGTTAAAAAACACTTAAAAATTTGTAACATTTATTGCACAATTATTGCCGCAAAGTGTTTGCTGTAAGTCTATAAACAAAAAATTAATTAATGAATAAAAAAAATTTTTTATTTATTTATTTATTTCTTTTGATATTTTATTTTTTTTTTTTTAATATTTTTTTTTAAATTAAAATTTGTAACAATTATTGCACAATTATTGCCTTGGAGCAAACCGCAAAGTGTTTAAAAAATTCGAATAAAAAAATTTATTGATTAATAGTTAAATGCAGAGTATTAAAAAGTCTTTATACACATGCAAAATTATAAAATATAAAATATAAAAAATTGAACTTCATTTAATCAATAACAATTAACTGTCATTTATTGCGCATTATAAAACAATTTACAGCAATATTTTATTTTTGCATAAAGTTCAAATTTTGATTTCTGCTAAAAAAAAAAAAACAAAACCCGTTTAAAAGCTTCTCGCTCGCATTTCAATTGTAGCTGTAGCTGTAGCTATAGCTGTATCTATAGCTGCCTGAAGTTAGTACATTGACATCAAAATATTTCGTCTATGTTTTCAATGCTTGATATTGATTAATAGTTTTCATATTGTTCTCTTCGCTTTACGCTATTCGCTGTCGATTAATGTATTGTATTTCGTCTGATTAATTTAAATACATATTTATATATTTAACTAAAGTTTTGTTAGCAGCTATAAGATACATTTAAGCTAGTGATATTTATCTATAATAGCAACACGCTGCAACGTCAATCAAAAATGATTGAAGGTGTGAAGAAAAAAATTTATTAAAAATAAAAAAAAAAAAAATCTTGGCATTGAAAATTTATTTTTACTCAATTTTTGGCCATCAAAGGTTCGTCAGAGTCAGAGAAATATTATATTTATTATTATTATTGATATTTATGACTATTTATGGAAAATTCTGTATGTGATTCGTGGCAGCTGCGGGTTATCAGCTGTTTGTATTGTTTATGTAATAATCATGTTTATTTAAATGAGCCAGCTGCTGGGCGCAAAGTCGCTTATAGCGACCATCCCTGTCGATTGTAATATAATAATAAATAAATTTATAAAAAAAAAAATGTTATCATTGACAAGTCGAATATGTGAGATACACTTGCTGACTGCATGTATGAAGAGTTTTTCATGCAATATTCCTATGGCAGATATATGTTATAGTAATCTGATGTGCATCAAATTTTGATGAAATGTATAAGTTAACATTAAATTTTAGTGCTTAAAGTTTGAGACGCATATTTCAACAAATAAAAAAGTTTCTCATACAAAAACTTCATTTTCAACCGATTGTTCCTATGACAGCTATATGATATAGTTATCCGATCTAGACTAAATTTGGCTGACATATATAAGATGTCACTAAACTCAAATGCTGCAAGTTTCAATCAAAAATCTTAGCAAATAAAAAAGTTTCTCATACAAAAATTTAATTTTCAACCGATTGTTCCTATGGCAGCTATATGATATAGTTGAACGATTTAAACCAAATTGTACTTAGAATTTTAAGACGTGATTAAACTCAGATGTTCTAAGTTTCAGCCAGATAGCTTAACAAACAAAAAAGTTTTTCATACTAAGACTCAATTTTGGAGTGATTGTTCCTATGGCAGCTATATGATATAGTCATCTGATTAGATCTAAATTTAGCAGACACATATAAGACGTCATTAAATTTGAAATTTTTAAGTTTAAGCCGCATAGCTTAACAAATAAAAAAGTTGTTCATACAAAAACTTAATTTCCGAGCGATTGTTCCCATGGCAGCTATATGATATAGTTATCCGATCTGGACTTAATTTGGCTGACATATATAAGATTTAACTAAACTCAAATGCCGCAAGTTTCAGTCAAAAATCTTTGCAAACAAAAAAGTTTCCCATACAAAAACTTAATTTCCGACCGATTGTTCCAATGGCAGCTATATGATATAGTACTGCGATCCGTTCAGTTATGACTTATATAGAGCTTATGACCATAAGGCGTATATTTAACAAATTTTTACTGAGTTAACTCTAAAACTGAGTAGCTGACAGAAAGACTTGCTAAATTTAACTAGATTTTTGTCACTGATCATGAATATATAATATATATAATTTATAATTTCTGCCACACTCACATCTGAATGTTACAAACTGCTTGAAAAAAATGAGTAAACCCTTTTAGCAAAGTTATACAAATGATTTTTATAATAGCATTGTCGTTGTTATTTTTCGATCGAACTGATAAATTGATGAGCATGAGTAATGCGCCTATATTTAAGCTATATTAATGATATTACTATGACTATGAGTATGACAATTGTATAAGGTTTTTTTTTCTCGTTTTTTTTTTTATAAGCCTAAACGCGTCAATATTTCTTTAGTTTACAGTGAAAACTGTTTTTCTAGCATTTTTATTATTATTTTTTTGTCTCCCTGATGCCGACGTCAAAGTCGACGACGCCTATATTATAAACATTTGCATAGACAAAAAGTTAAAAGCTTTGTTTGCTTATTATTAGTTTTTTTTTTTTTTTGTATTTATTTTTTTTGTTTTGTTTTGTCTCACATTGCTTGAATATCATTTTTAGCATAGTCGCGTCACATTTCACTTTTCTACAACAACAACAAGAAGAGATAAAAAATAAGCAGCAGCAGCAGGGGGAAAAAAAAAACAAAAAATGAAGACTTGTGGAAATTGGAAACTTGTATGAATGAAATTCGAATTTCAAAATCAATGCAAGTTTCCGCGCTTGCACTCTTTCTCTCGCGCAAACACACACAAATACTCACTCTCTCTCTCTCTCTTTCTCTTTCTCTTTCTCTCTCACTGTTATAGCTTGTAACTGGTTTTAACGCATTTCATTACAATATAGGTTAATGCCACGCTCAGTTTGGCTTTATGCTTTGCTCCATTGCCTTTTTGACTTAATGAACTCATTTTCAAAGTCTTATCATATTTATTCTCCTCAATGATACGATATACATCTTTATGGCATATCTATCTCTTTCTCTCATTCTCTCTCATTCTCTCACTCTCATATCTTTCTTTCTTTTTTTTTGCTATTTGCATTTCTTTTGTTTACTCGCATTTTTTTTTTTTTATTTTATGTAAATTTTTTATTTTCATTTTTTTCTGTTTTTTTCCACGAAATTTCAGCTCAAATTTCAAGTTCTTTGCGCATCTCACAAATTTTTTTTTTCTTCTCTTTGACTTCTTTCTTTTTTTTTTGGCATTTTGTTACAATTTAAGAGTACCAAAAAAAAAATAACCGCAGTCATTAGCCCAATTCAAATAATGTGCAGATATCAAGCATAGCATATATATATATATATAACTCTTTTATATCTAATATTATAAATCATAAGATTGCCGAAAGCAAATATCGTCGCATGGCTGCAAACAATTTGGCAGCCTTTCAAAAAGCACTTGGAATATTTTATCATGCAAGATGCTTGAGATGCGCAACAAGCGTAAAGAATAACAGACATAAAACGCAATTCTAAGATAAATCATCATAAAAAAAAAACAAAGCTGTGTAAAAATAAAAAGAAAAATATGAACTTTTAATTCTTTTTATGATTTTTGCTTATTGCATTTTAATATACAAAATTTACAAATAAAACAGCTACAGACAAGCGTGCATGACTATTAGTTACCCGGTATACAGAAAACTTAAAAAAAAAACTACTTTATGATCTGCTCTGCAGCAAGATTACAGACTTTGCTCATTAGAAATGTTCCCAAAATTTAGTTCATCAAGCTAGAAAATTTTTTAAAATTTTAATATTCGGTTTCTGGAGCATGGAAAAAATAAAAAAAAAATTTCATTTGCCTAAAACTAATTTTAAAAAATTTACAGTCCTTAGTTCTTACAGTATCCGAGTTCCAGGACGTCCCTATAAACAGACGTTTATGCAATCAATTTGTATGATGCTTCAGGAATATATAATTTATAGTAACTCAGCACGTCTCTTTATGCGCATTACATATATTTGCTGGTACAGTCGAGTCTCGATAATTCGAAATAGCACGGGGATCATATTTTTTACGAATTATGGAGTATTTCGAATTATTTGCAAATTATTTATTGAATTTCTTTTCAAGGGAACAGAAATGTTTACAAATTATTGAGAATTTCGAATTAACGGGGTACGAATTAACGCGACTCGATTGTATAACAAAGTCTAGATAATCTCAGTATATTATGGTTATCGTTTATAATATCTATTGAAAGAGAATTAGTCATATATTAATATCTGGATAAAATTTCATTGCAATAAACTTTATAAATTGCTTTTACTACAAAAATCAAGACATAAAAAATTGATATATTACATACATGTAGTATGTGTATATATTATATATCGTCGATCTTTCAAGCGATAAATTGATTCATTTGATTCTTAATTTGGTAAAGACAAAAAAAAAAAAAACAAAATAAAAAAAATTTCATGTTGTAAACATTTGACATAATAGCTAATCAAATAGAAGAAAAAAAATCTACATAAACTGTTAATGAACCAATTTTTTTTTTTTTTTTTATTGTTGCCTTTCATGCCATAAATGCATAAAACCATTAATAGTGTGCTATAATTAAGCGTCTGTGGTAATTTCCTTGAAAATTAGCATACAATTTTATTTTATTTTTTTTGCACCAAAGCCTTTGCGTATATAAATCTTTAAATCATTATGGCGCCTGACCAAAAAAAAAAAAAAAAAAAAAAAAAATAAATAAAAAATCAAATCAAAAAAATTGTAGCAAAATCTACATACAAACACATTACATATACATGTATGCTGTATATATGCATAGAGCTATATATGCTATAAAAACTGGCCACATTATAGTAGAAATCATAAAAGGTCTTAACGGCAATTGCGCCACTTCTCGTATGTGATTTGCATGTTTCACCATAAATGGGCAAAGCTCAAAGGGAGCAGAATGTAGGGGGGGAGGGGGCACAAAGACACACGCATAGACATAGACATAGACGTACGCATGCGATGCCATAAAAGGGCGCCCTCTAGAGTTCAAATTTTGGCGATGCTTAAAAATCAATTAGATGGAAGCTGTCGTTACCGATTTTCGTCGTTTGTTGTTTTTTTCTCTGCTTCATTTTTTTTTTTTTGGCTGCTCTTTTTATTTTTCACTCTTTATTCTACACTTTTTTGTTTTATTTTTTTATCGTTATTGTTGTCGTTCTTTTTGTTGTTGTTGTAAATATGATGGCTCATCAAATTTGCGTTTGTTAATTGGCTCGTGTTTTCTATGCTTGTCGTTCTTTCTCATCTTTTTTTTTTTGACAATGTTATAGAAAATTTGATTAACGTTAACTGATTGAATCTTAAAGCTTGTTATACGAATCTCCTATAAATATATCCCTGCCTTTGGCGTTTTAATAATTAAGTCACACAGTGTGTTCTACATATTCAAGGTGTGGGGGTTTTCCAGGCAGCATAAATTAAGTATATATACTTCCTCTCCTCTCTCTCTCTCTCTCACTCTCTCTCACTCTCTTTCTCTTTCTCTCTATCTCACTCTTTCATATATTTATATCTCAGCGAAATAATCAATAATTTGAATATTTTGTATCTAGTGTAGCGGAAGTTTACACGGAAATTTTCTTAGAATTATGTAAAATGTAAATTGTATCTTGAAGGTCTAAAACATAATGAGAGCGCATCTATTGTATGTCTCTTAAAAATTCTCTCTTTCTTTCTCTCTATCTCTATCTCTACATTTCTAGGCAGAGTAGAAACTCTGCCTATATTCCTGTCTCTTTACATCTCTGCATCCTTATCTATATATCTTTTATCCCTCTTACTCTTTCTATCTCTCTCTATCATCTCACTCCTCGTCCCTCTCCCTCTATATCACTTTCCCTTTTGTTATCTGCCCAACTCTTCTATTTTCTCACACAGTCTCTCTCAAATGTTGCTTGCTCACCAAATCTTTATCTCATTCCGCCTTGGATTTATCTAGCTCCAAAATTTCACATTAACAAATATAAATAAATTTTTTTATCCAAACTCAATAAAAATTTAGCTCCGAAAAATAAAGATAATATCGCAAAAATATTAAATGTCTCCATTATCACAAAATTGTATTAAAATTATCATATGCTCAAAAACTCGCGTATACAAACTTTGTAAATCTCCGAAAAAAAATAAAAAATTTCGGGTTTTTTTTTATAGATTATTGTTTTTATTTTTTGTATTGTATTAATATTGCCTATATTGTATTGATGTATTGATGAACAGAAGATTATTCATTGAGGTGTGTGTTCAAAATTTATGATATTAAATATAGGCATGGGAAATAACACTCTGACTGTTGCTAGGTTTACTTTCTTTATCTTTTGTCATATCGATATCGATAAAAATAATAAAAAAATGTATGCATAAAAATGGAAAGAAAAAAAAAAAACTGTATTTGTTTGTTTAATTTAAGGCTTATTTTTTTTTTGTAAAAGCTTTTAAATATTTCAGCTAAAATTTTATATAAATAAAGTCTCATAGTCAATCATTCATATTTTTTTATATATATATAAAATTGACCCCAAAAAAAAATTAGAAAGAATTTTCAGTCACTTAAAGCTTAATGTTCAATGACATTTATTTCGCATTCTTATTTACAAAATTTGACATTTTGACATGGCAAAAAGTGCGATGAGGGAGAAATAAGCTGAAAATAGCAACATATGCTCAACTTTAAAATACCCGGTAACTGAGAAATTGTAAAATAAATTTCTTATAAAACATTTTCTGCTAGCACAAAGTTCTGTAGACCCAAAGTGTACCGGGTATAAAAATATATATAAAATATTTTTAGATCAATTTCTGTTGTGACATATATATTTTTTTTTTTATTTTTTTTTTGGTATAGAATTTGGAACATATATGTATGCATGTATATGTCTCTATGCAGGCGCAAAAAAAAAAAAATAAAAAAAAATGTCAATAGCAACAGGGACAACACGAACCTGGCACCTAACACTCTTGTTGTAGCTGTAGCTGTATTATTAACTGCTGTCGACAACTGTAAACCACGCACAAGGTTCCCAGGCACCAAAATAAAAGAAGAAGAGGAGAAAAATTCCATTTATATTTTTTCCTGCTTTAAATATAGGTAAAAATTTTTGTTGTTGCTGTTGTTGCTGTTGCTGTTGCTGTTGCTGTTACTGTTACTGTTGCAGACTATGTTGCTTTGCGCCGTGTGAAATTGAATTGCAAACAATCAGTTGAAGTTATTGAAATATGAAAATAGTTTTGTTGTCTGCTTGCATTCATTTTTGGGGCATGTGGCATGTGGAAATATTTTTTTCAAACAATTGCTAACGACGCGACGCGACGCGACGCGACTAGACGTGTTGCGCCGTGCACACAATTAAAATGCGCCAAAAAAAAGTTTTCCGCATCTAAGCACAAAATAAAAAAATGCCAAAAAAACAAGTAAAAAATATATATAAAAAAGAAGAAGAAGAAGAAAAATAAATAATGTTCCAGCCATTAACTAAAAATAACAATGGCTGTTGAGTTTGAGTTATGCGTTCACTTCTCAGTATTGCTATCTTTTTCACACCATTCAATCGCACTGTGTGTGAGTGTGTGTGTGTGTCTCTGGCGAAATCTGATACAAGATTTACTTAAGAGTCATAAGTAATTATGAAACTGACGTTTAACTTGTCATTCCTTTACTCTGATAGACACATAGTAAGAGTGAGAGAGCGAGAAAGAGAGAGACAGAGAGAGAGAGAGATAGGAAACTAAAGCGTGCGTGCCCCCAAGTCAAAGAACAGGTCGCATGTGAGAGTTTTTTTTTTGCTTGCTTGTAATACGAGACAGCTTGAACAAGACTTTGGGCTAGTTTTTTTTTGTTATTATTATTATTGCATACCCGGCAGCTATTAAGAAAAACGGGTATATACAGTTTATAGAAATATAAAGACAAATTGAAGAAGACTTTTGTTCAGTTTTTTTTTTACTATTAATGTATACCCGGCAACTATTGAGCAAAATGGGTATGCACAGTTTATAGAAAAGTGATAGTCTAAAAGCTAGCAGCTGCCATGGCAGACAATAAATAAAGCATATATATACCTGAGCTCTCAGAAACGAGAACAAAAACTAAAGCATGCTTAGCTACTTTTGTGTACCGGGTATTTTACAGTCGAGTGTGTGTGTTGTTGTTTTTTTTAAGTGTCACTTCTTTTGCTTGTTTTTGTTTTGTTTTATACAAATACCTGTGAATTTTCTTTAGTATTTTTTTATAGTATTTTCTTTTTTTCTGGTATTTGTGTCTATTTAATACCGGAAATTGCCTTACATCAAAACTTAATTGTGCAGATCCGTTGTCCCAAGCTGATATGTATATATAGTATATGTAGTATTATATGATGTGCTGTTGACATGATATGCTAGCACTCTTTCCCTCTCTCTCTCTCTCCCTCTCGCTCTCTCTCTCTCTCTTGCTCTGTCTCACTTTAGTTATAGGGTTGCCTAATGTCTTTAACATATTCCCAGCACTTAGTTGACGCATTGTTGCACACTGATTAATGCAACATGAAAACATGTTCGTGCCACATATAGCTGACAAACGTCGCTTAACTTTACCTTTATATTATAATTGTGGGATCTGAACTTCACTTTGCATAAAAATAAAATTATTATCTAAGGAATTTACACCATTAAAAAAAAAAATATATTTAAACATTTTTTCAGTGTGAAAACGTAAAAGTTGAAAGACATTTTTAACATTTGCAGCTAGCTAAGATTATGATATGAAAATAGTTAGATAGTGCTGCATGTTACTTTGGGCTTTAGCTTGCCACATCTATGGTTGCAACAATACTTTGCATAAGTACTTACTGTGCGCATTGAAAATGTTGAAAGAAGAAAAAAATAAAGCAACAGAGCTAAAATAACATGCAACACGTTGCATGCACCACTAACAATTGTCTAAGTAAAGCTATGAAAAATTGTAACAACATTGTAACTGTCGACCAGCATTTGCTGTGGTTTTTCCAAAGCAATTCTTCTGCACCTCCCCCTCATTGCATTGCTGCAAGTCTTCTGCTTCTACACCTCTGGTCATGCAAAATGTGCAACGTAGCGGAAACTTCCGCGAATGGGGCAGCTCTACACTTAGTGTATATATATACATATATTTCTTTTCACATGTGCGCCAATTGACTTTGGCTAACAACAACACGCAACAACAACAACAACAAGCAACAACAACAACAAGCAACAACAAGAACAACAGCAAAAGATACTCTTCAATTTGACCCGTGCTTTTCATTCTTCTTCTTCTACTACTACTCATTCTTCTTCATCATCTGTTGTGTTGTGAAAGGAAATTTATGACTAGCCTCAAATTAGCGTACCACCCAACAAACAACAACAACAACAACAAAAGCAAGCCACAAACATTCGCGGCACCCGCAACAAATGTTGCCAATTTGTATGGCAAATTGCATTTCAAATGCAAGCAACACGAATCAATTAACTCACAAAACTGACCAATTTCCATATCCACTCAAATTACAAATTAAAATTGGCATTTCGCCCAAAACAAAAAATAAAAAAAAATAAAAGACAAACTGATTTTATTATACACTTGCTCTGAGTCTATTAACTTTTGGATAGCAGTACATAACGTAGGAGAAATTGAAGAAGGCATCGGTTTCAATATTAGTTATAAAGCTATCTATACGAAACTTAATATATCTGCAGTCTATGCCCATAAGCTGCATATAAGTCGGAATGGGATAGATCGGAAAACTATATCATATAGCTGCCATAGGAACAATCGCTCCGAAATGCAGTCTTTGTATAAAAAACTTTTTTGTTTGTGAAGCTATGCAGCTGAAACTTAGAATATTTGAGTTAAGTGAAGCCTAATATGTGTATACTAAATTTAGTTCTAATTATACGAATATATCACATAGCTGTCATAGGAAAGATCGGTTGAAATTTGTGTTTTTGTATGAAAAACTTTTTTGTTTGTTAAGCTAAGCAGCTGAAAGTTAGAAGATTTGAGTTAAGTGATGACTTATATATGTCTGCTAAATTTAGATCTAATCGGACGACTATATCACATAGCTACCATTGGAAGGATCGGTTGAAATTTGTGTTTTTGTATGAAAAACTTTTTTGTTTGTTAAGCTTTTTGGCTGAAACTTAGAAGATTTGAGTGAAGTGATGACATATACATCTCATTCAAATTTGGTTTAAATCTGATCACTATATCATATAGCTGCCATAGGAACAATCGCTCCGAAATTGAGTTTTTGTATGAAAAAATTTTTTATTTTTTAAACTTTTTGGCTGAAACTTAGAAGATTTGCGCTAAGTGATGACTTATACATCTTATCAAAATTTAGTTAAAATTTGATCACTATATCATATAGCTGCCATAGGAACAATGGCTCCAAAATTAAGTTTTTGTAAGAAAAATTTTTTGTTTGTTAATCTATGCGGCTGAAACTTAAAAGATTCATATTTAATAACGTCTTATATGTCTCTGCTAAATTTAGATCTAATCGGACGACTATATCATATAGCTGACATAAGAACAATCGCTCCAAAATTGAGTTTTTGTATGAAAAACTTTTTTGTCTGACAAGATATTTCGCTAAAACTTGCAGAATTTGTATTTAAAGTCAACAATTATAAGTTAGCTAAATTTCATTCAAATCGCATAACTATAACTTATAGCTGTCATAGAAACAATCGCTAAAAAATTTCACTATTTGCATGAAAAACTCTTCCTTTAAGTGTATGCAAACTTCAACATGTCCAAAATAATTTTTGCTTGCTTGTTTGAGTTTACTTTAACACAAAGCAGACGTGCAAAATACACTATAAATATTTAGCTAGAATTCTCCAGAATATATATATATATAAATTATATAGCTATTTATTTATGCAGTCAAGCTGCGTTAAGTTTTCAACAGAAAATATTTTTTAACTGCCTTTTCGTTAGAAATTTCATGTATTTTTGCATGTTGTAAACAAAACTTAAACAAAAATATTTGTATTTGTTTTTCCTTGAAATTTTCACAGATGCATAACATATTATTTTTTGGGATTTTATTTATTTTTTTTTTTTGTGAAATACTTAAAAAAATATTAAAAATTATTTGTTTTGTTAAAAATTCATAAATATATATAAAAACAAATATATAAATAAAATAATATACAAATAAAATAATATGAAAATAAAATAATATAAAAATAAAATAATATGAAAATAAAAAAATATATATGTATAAAAAAATTTTAAATGTTGTTTAAAATGCATATAAAATTTGAATAAATAAAATTTAATTTTTATTTTAAATTTTTGCTTTAAATGCATAAAAAAATTAAATAAATAAATAACATTTTTTTTTTCTTTTAAAAATTGTTTTTTTAAATGCTGTTTAAAATATTAAAAATTAAATTAATAAAATGAAAATTGATATTTTTTTTGGAAATTGCAGAAAAAAATGTGTGTCAATATTTTATGAGCAGAAAATATTAAAATTATTTATGCAACAATTGTTAAAATTTTTTCCAGATTTTTTTTCAATTATTTTTCTTATAGAATTTATTGTGTGAACTTTTACTGTTGCTGCAAGTTGTCGATACTGATAGTGTATATATATGTATGTATGTGTGTGTGTGTGTGTGTGAGTGTTTGCTTTGTCTATGATGAAGAGCATAGTTCAACTATCAGCATGTGTATGTGGCTGTGTGTAATGAAAGCCTATAAAATTTAATTGAAATTGATTTGACATTTTCTTTTGCTAGTTGAAGTTGAATTCTATTTTATTTTATTTTATTTATTTTTTTTATAGGTTTTTCCGACATTTTTCTCATTTATCTTCATCAGGGAACAAATTTTCATACAAACAGACAAAAACAAATATTATACACAGACATATGTGTGTGTGCTTGTGTTTGTGTTTATGTGTTTGAATATCCTCGTAAAATGTCAAATGTCGTATGAGCAACAACAACAACAGCAACAACAACAAGGAGAGAAATAAAGTCAAAATCAACGTCACATTAAACATTAATTTAATTAACTGTGAAACGTTGACTGTGACTGTTGATGAATGCCTTGCCTTGCCTTGCCTTGGGGGTAGAGAGGTGCAGCTAGCAAAACAGACATATGAGCAATTATTACTTGTTTTTTTTTTTCTTTCGTCTCCGGGTTTGCATGTCAAAATCTTGGACATAGATAAAAGCTGAAATTGAAACTAAAACTGAAAATTGAATGCGCAGCAATAAAAGCATGAATCAGCGTGAAAGAGAATCTACCGTCAGATTTTTTTTTTAATGGGCTCAAAGTCAGCAGAGCAGAGAAGCTGCGATAATTCTTACTACCTCTCTCTCTGCCTCTCTCTCTCTCTCTCTCTCTCTCTCGCTTGTTCTTGCTTTGCTACAGTGAGTCACTGATGCAGGAATTTGAAATTGCCTTTAGGCCAAAATGCGCATTAATAACTTGAAATTGGAGTCTGTATAACTGTGCCATGACAAATGCTGAGGGACAGGGGAGGGAAGGCTGACTGATTACAACTGTGACGCATAGGGAAAGTTGTGTTTTTGTGTACTGTAAAAAAAAATCAATTATATAATATTTCATTAAATTCAATTAAAATTTTTATTTTCTTTTATTGCTTTTGTATATGTTCAGCAAACATGTTGTCTATCTCACTCGCACACACACACAGACAAGATTTACTTACTCTATCATTCTCTGTGCTTTCAATTACAGTTACAAAGCATTAATTGTGCGGACAAGTTGCAAGTTCAATAAACGTTGCACTGTTAATTAATAATAAACAAAACAGTAGCAACAGCAACGGCAGCAACAACGGCAACTACAACGGCAACAACAACAAGAAAGCCAAGTGCAACAACAAGAAAAATGCAGTGCGGCTTAGAGCAAATGAATGACTGTGAACGTTCACCAAATCGAACAAATCTTCGCGTCAATTTCAATGAGAAAGGCGCCGAGGTAAAGGAGCGTCGCGAAAAGTTCCTAACAGCCAAATATGGTTCACATCAGATGAGCTTGATACGCAAACGTTTGGCTGTCGAAATGTGGCTTTATGATGAGCTACAAAAACTCTTTGATCCACCAGTAAGTAACAAATATTATTTATATATAAATAAATATTTATATATATTTCTATATATTTCTCACTGTAGAGCGAGGCTATCGATGTTGATATTGATGAAATTTTAGATATGGATACAGATGATATAAGAAGATCTCATCTTATTGTAAGTCTTTCTCTCTCTCTCACACACTCTCTTACTAGCTCTGTCTAACATACTCTTTCTCTTGCAGAGATTATTGTCAGTCTGCAAACGCCCGCAATCGGACATATCGAAATTTATCAGCGATCTTTTGGATCGCGCAAAAACGCTGTAAATTGCTTACATAAAAAAAAATAAAAATAAAAATATTAATAATAATAATAATAATAAAAAAAAATCATTAAAAATATAAAAAATAAAATACATATATAATTATATAATAATAATAATCATAATCATAATATGCAAGCGAAATATAAATAATTTTAAGTTTAGCTGCTTTAAGATTTACTCCCCCCAAAAAAAAAAAAAAAACACAAAGAACAAAGATAAAAAATAAAAGTTATTACATTTATCATAATTTTAATAATTTTTCAACAAATTTTATTTATAGCTTTTTTAAAAAAAAAATTAAATATTTTTTTTTTGCTAATTTCAAATAATTTTTTTTTATTTTTTAAGTTTTAACAGCAAAAAAAAAATTTAAAAAAAAAAATGCATCTATAGCAATAAGAAAGAAAAAATTGAATTTTGAAATCATCAACTATAACTTCATCAATTTTATGATGAGAATTCATAAATAAAATAATAATAATAAAAATAAAAATCTCTATATAAATATATATACGTATGTATATAATAAATTGCCTGAAATTGTAAACAAATTCTATAAAGTTTTATTTTATTTTTTATTATTATTTTTTTCTGTTCTGATACCCAAAGCGTGTGTAGTTAAAACAAATATAAACAAGTAAGAAAGCTATTGTCGGCTGTATTCGACTGTGTTATACCCGGTAAACAATTAATACAAGAAATGAATATGCAAAATTTGTAGACTTCTATATAAAATCCGTGAAACAAATATTCATACGAACGGACAAATGACAATTGAATTTATGGGGTCGATCACGCCTACTTATGGGCGTTACCGGGTATAAAAAGAGCTACAAAAAATATATATGGTTGTTTTTGCAAAATAGTTTTTTTTGCACGTGTGCTTAAAAAATATAAAAAATAAAATAAAAAATAAAAATAAATAAATAATAAAAAATTCTGTACTATCATTATTACGTTTCTCATCATGTGCTTAAACTTCATATTGTAGCTAACTATGAAAAATGATTTGAATAAAAAAACAAAAAAAAAAACAAAAATAAAAATAAATAAAATACAATAAAAAATTGTTTTACATATTTTAAAATGGAAAAAGTTTGTGTAAAGTTAAAAAAGTTAAAAAAAAACAAAAACAAAACAAAGAAAAGAAAGCTCAGGTTCACTGCCAAAACGTGGAGTAAGAATGTTGCGAATGAAGAAACCGTAAATAAAACAATTTCATTAAAATTACATAAAAAAGAAAAAATAATAATGAATAAAATTTGTGTTAAATTTCAAGTAAAAAATATAACTATAAACTAAAGTTTTAAGTTATAGTTTTCATTTATTTAGTTTTTTTTTTTTTCTTCATATGGAACTTCCATTTATTTATCACTCGTCAACCTTTAAGGAAGTTTCACAGAGCCGACAGTTGCAATATAAAAGTACATAAAATAAATAAATATACAAAAAGCACAAAGAATTTCATACAAATTCATTACAAAAAAAATATATATAAAAATAATAAAAAAAAAAAAATTTATGTAAATAAAATATAAAAAATAAACACACCTACTTACAGTCTGTCTTCAAATTATATACACAGCTATCAAAAAAAAAATACATTCATTAAATAAAAAAAAAAATAAAAGTAAATTTCTACATCAAATAATTTGTAAATATCTTGAATATGAAAACATTCAAGTTCTTGACTCCACGACATTCTTTGTAGTAGTTTCTCTAGTAATTTTTTTCTAGCAATTGAAACCTAAACAAGTATTTTAAATGTGCTCAATATGGCAAAATAAATATAAACATACATACATTTTACATCAAAAATAAAAAAAAAAAAGCATTTTTAGCACACTTAAGTCTTATGAAGTAAAAGTTATAAAATGCACAATATTCAACTAAAAATTTATCTATTGTATGCTCCATTATGATCACACACATACATTATTATTATATTAGTACTAGATACACTTCTCTTACTGTGCTCTTTGCATTATAAACACAAAAGCAACAAAAAAAAAAAAAATAAAATAAAAAAATATATATATACATAAATCATTTTTTAGGTGCTCATTATTCAGCCAAAAACTTGCATAAATATTTATTTATAGTTCGAAATTGATTAAAAAAAAAAACACACACACATATTAAGCATTATACAATTTAATCATGCACTTAACTCTCATTTAGTATTATGAAAATAATGAAAAAAAAATAAAAATAAACACACGCTAAGGCATATGGAAAAGCTGTAAGGTATGCTGAAAATTAAAAAAACATTTATATAAATGGCAAAGAAAGAAAAGCTTACAATAAAATTAAATTGCTTTAGACAAACAAAAAAACAAACTCTTGTTTTATTTGCATTCAAATTAACAAATCAAATGACGATAATTTAGCGCGCAAATTTTATCGACAGCCGTGTATCAGAAATTTCAAATTCAAAACACGATAACTAAGCGCGCAACATATCGTATATGAATAGTTTGCTTTATCGATTATCAAGCCCAGTTAAGTTGGCTGCACCAAAAAACAGCTGATTTTACGAACACTATCAGCTGCAATATGTAAAATTTATCGATATCTTTTGCCATCTCGATTTGTTTACGTTTTGCTAATTTGTTATTATTTCCTACTGTATGCAAATAAAATGAATTATCAAAATTATTATAGCTGGAAATATCCCGATATACCCGAGAATGTATTGTAAGTGTAACATGACTTAAGCATGCATTGCAGCCTGTAACTTATATAAATTTTACAGAACTGAATTGTCGGCATTGAAAACTTCGCTAGTCGTTGTCGGCATCATCGGTCGCTCCAAATGTTCGCTGGCAAATAAGATGTGTGCCTTCAACATGGAGCCGAGTGTGTGGCATGCACCAACCGATGGTCATATACAATGTTATTATAAGCCCGGCACCAACACGTTGCTGCTGCACTTTGAGACAACACGCGATGATGCAGTGATGGGCCAGCAGCTGTTGCTGCAGCAGAAATCTTTTGAATTCGACACATTCTATGAACAGATGCGTAATCGTTTTATACGCAACATGTTGCTAACATTACATGTCTGCCATATACTTGTCTATGTAGAGACAGCAGCAAGTTTTGATGCAACCTTGGTGACAATTTGTCAACTCTTGAAATATATGCGGGAACGTTATGTCATGGATTTTCTGCCACAATTGCTACGTGAGGCAGGCGTTGGTGATCTACTCAAAGATCGTGCACGTCTCTGTACGCCACGTCTACTGTTTCTCTTTGAGAATTATCCCGTCAATGATGAAAAGAATCGTGAATGCATTTCGGCACATGAATTCGAAACTGAAGATAAAGTCTATGAGCTGCTACGGCAATATAATATAGTAACAAATCGTCCCAGCACATCATTGCTGGCATTGCCTAACAATAAGCAATTTGTCTTCTTCAATGCCTATGAGCAACTGCATCAGGATCAGCTAATGATTGCCATTGATACATTGAATGCAGTAATGCATAAAGCGGATGTTAAAGAGGAAGAAGAAGATATTGAAATACTTGAATTATCACCATTTGTGGGTTTTGTCAAACCTTATGGTAATGACTATGAGGCTGAAGAATCTGATGAAACAATTTATCGCAAAGAACATACAGCTTGGCATTTCCTTAAACGACACGTAAAGGATGCACTGCAGGGTAAATTTGATGAAGGTTCATTCAAACAATTAGCAACGCCACAAGCAGCACACTTTCAACTGCTCAATTTCAATGATTGGCAACGTTGCATGGCAGCCATGCATAAAATATTTATAGATAATGCCAAGGATGCAAATTATGTGAGCAACATTGCAAGCTATGTAAGTATAGTAAAAGACTTTCAACTGCATTCCAAGCTAATCTCTTTACCTAAACACAGCAAACATTTCTGCAAAAATTCGATGATTGTTTAAACTATGAGCGAAAGTAAGTTACCTGCCAGTCAAAATTTATGCTGCAATATATTAATCTTACTTTGCCTTTAAACAGATTCTGGACACATCTTTGCAGAGCTGAGTTTAAAGAAAAGCATTGCCGCCTATAAGCATGCAGCACCAGCAATTTATGGCAGTGCTACGCATAAACAGCTGCTGCTGGATGCAAATCGCATATTTCAGGAGGAAGGACGCGGTCCATATGCCAAGGTTGCTTTAGCCAAATTAAGTGATGTCTGCTGCAAATATTGGTCTGATGGCCGGCGACAATGTGAGCAGCCAAGTTTACGTGCATTTCCCTGCACTTTGGCCAAAGATGTGCCACATGAGAATCATAGCAGCGGCATTGTACATATTTCCAGCTGCAATTGTGGACGCACACAGGGACGTCGTGAGGATCCATTTACGCTGCGACAGGCTAACTATGAATACTATGAGCAAATGGCAGCTATGTGTAATTTATGCGTAAAGGTTAAGAAATTTCAATTTCCAATTTTTACACCATCGATAAGTGATTATCGTGCGGCAGCATTTGAGGCAGCATTTCCGCTATTGCGTGGCACAACAGCAACAGCATCGACAGGAGCAACGGCAACGGCAAACAGTGAAGTGACAACAGTTGATGAAACATATTCGCAGCCGCCAATGGTTGCAACTGTTGAGCAACAGCAGCAATCAGTGGCAGCAGCAGCAGTTGCAGCAGCTGTTGATGTTGATGAAGATAAACCTGCAACCTTATGCAATGGCTGC